>VWZN01015879.1:908211-937468 GCA_013396955.1 Regulus satrapa | reverse complement strand
GAGCGACAAAAAAAAAAAAAAAAAAAAAAAAAAAAAGGCAAAACTACTGGCCAGTCCCTTCACTATCTCCTACTCCACCCTATATGTCTGTATAAATAGTGTTTTCTTGGTATTTTAAGGGGCATTTTTTCCCTTTAGGAGTAGTGGTGTTGCCAGGGAAAACAGCACACGGACACAAAACCACAGAATTTGCCTGTGCTTAAAGACAAGATGGAAGAGGGAAAAGAATTTTAAAAGCTAAACACAGTTTTTTCATCACATCTTAATTCTGGGCTGTGAGAAACCCTTATTTATTAACAGTAATATGTTAGGTCGTTCAACCATTAAATTTCAAGAATGAGCCTATTAACAAGTCAGCTGATGAGGATTAATTAGGGAATGGGATTTCTTACATGGTACCTGATCACAGAGTTTAGAGGAAGTACAAAAAAACTCACAAGAAATCACAGCTCCTACAACAAAGGAACCAAACTGCAGATGCTGAAATATTTTATACAAAGCTATGTTTGCTTCAAGAGCCCTTACTTGAGGCAGTCAGGCTGTGACCAGGACCAGAGGATAAAGGGTCCAACACCCACCTGGGTAACTGCTCCTAATTTTTGTTCCTGAAGAGACCAAATGCAACAGAGCACACTGGGGATTCATCTGCCACATCTGCCCTCAGCAGAAACCTGAACTGATGGAGGCTTTAATGGCAGAAGACCTGCTGATGACTCACAGAACAGTCTGGGTTGGAAGAGGCCTTTAAAGGCCATCCAGTCCAACCCACCTGCAATGAACAGGCATTAATAAACCTTCTAAATACTGTCCATAGCAGAACTTTTCCATAACCTAGCTCCTGACCTTCCCCTAAATTAAAAGAAATAAAGTTAGTCCCAATACAATCAATCTACCCCCTTGGTATCACAAAGTCTTCATTTCTGACAATGGCAGCATTGCCATTGACAAGCTCTGGCAGCAGCTCGAGCTCGTGGCAGCAGCTCTGTCATTTGAAATATGCACCTTATTAATTACTGCAATTAAAACCAAACAGCTTTAAATGTTAAAAAATATTTATTTCAATTCTGTATACAAAAAAAAGTCAAGACAACTGAACATTTATTATTACTGACATTTTTGTGAATATTTAATGGCATGTATGTCTAAGCTTACTTTACAAAACCAAGTGCTTACAGGGTAATTGAGTTTTTGATTTTCCTTAAGTATCTTTTTTTACTTGAATAGCAGCACATCCTGTGCTTTTAAATAAGTAAAATATCAGAGCTTAACACCCAGTATGTTACACTGCAACTTTTGACCAGAGCATCAAAGGATTTCTGAGGAACCAATGCTACATACATCCTTCTCATTTACATCCATTTATTACCTGCTGAGAAAAATATGCAGGTTTTTGAAACTTAATTTCAGTGAACATAAAAAAGTTGTCCTTCTACATGAGTGTCTGCTGTTTTATTCTATGGCTATTACATATGTGCAAAACCAACCAAGCCCAAGAAGACACCAGGAATCAGCATCCTGTCTGTACCTGGAGTCCCACTGCAGTTATGCCTGTTGTGTCCCAAAACCCTGAGACCGAAGCCTGCATCCTGATACTGTGCTTTTCCCAGCAAGCAAGAGCTTCCTCTACATATGTGAGCTACAAACAGAAAGGGTAGGTACTATTTATTTAAAGAACACAGTAAAAAAATCTTCTTTCAGGATATTCTTCTGTATGCAGCACTGTTTATAATATACAGCACTGGTTTTTATATTAAAAAAAAAACTCATAGAAAAGTAGACTTGATAAAGCACGGGTTTGTGAAATGCTTAAATTGCTTACCCAAATTCTCTAGTCCATCAGCACTGATGAGGGATTCCAACAGGTATGTGTCAAAAGCCAATAACCAAATTCTTCTTCTGCAATTGTACCTCTCTGAAATAATTTTAGAGGAACATCCTTCAGATTCCTTCAATCTGAAGATAAAATGCCTGGATTTTTCACGGTGGTACCAGAACCAAACCCCTCGAGGTTCATCAATTAACATTCACAGGCAGCAGTGCCCACAGGCAGGACAGCCTTGCATGGAGGGTGTGCCCAGAGGCACAACTGAGCTCTCAGGTCTCCTGTCAACACCTCTAGTTGGGTAAGGAGATTCTCAAAAATGAAGAATTCAAGGTAGCCTGTGTTTAGGCATAATCTCCACAAGCCTACAAACTCTCAGATTTTGTACTGGTCTTCAAACAAGATAAATAATGAGAAATAGTGGAATTTTTAAAGCTGCATGAACAACATAAACAAAATAAAATTTCCAAGCCTTCTTACAAAGGGAAGTAGAAGCTTTAAAAAAGTATATTACTAAATAAATATATGCTTTGTATGGCATAGGAACATACCTTTATACAAAACTCTTAATAAATTATTTTAGCTCTGTAAAGGGCAGAAGTTTTTGATTCAAAACGTAAATATTAAGAAAGGCTTTAGGAAAGCATAAGTAGTTACAATTCAGTTTTATCGCATCCAAGCTTTAAACATTATGGTGTGAGGAAGGCTGCAACACTGCAGTTTGTATTAAATAATTCCTTGGTAAGGACAGCAGGAGGATAGCTGCAACTATTTGACTGTTCTGAAAGCTTAAGCCTAGACTCCCACATGACCCCGCCACTGTCATCAAAGCAATCTTTTCAAGTGTCATTTCACATGGCAATCCCAAAAAATGAGTTGGTCATCAGAGATAACTGACAAAGGTTTGTAAGGAAAAACGGCATCATTTTAAAGTTACATAGAAAATGTAACATTTCAGCTGCAATTGATGAAGAAAACCTGTTGTCTGACAACATCAGCAGTCAAGAAGCCAAGGAATTCTTAAAGCTATACAAAATAATGTAAGGAGGAAAAGACAGTTTGGTAAAACCATCAGTCTTCTTCCACTTAAAGTGCATTAAGATGGAGACAGCCAAAGATCGCGTTTTGATTCTTATCTCACATTTCTCACTCAAGTTCCAGCTTTGAGTCTGAACTAACAAAATCCCATGCAGTTTTGCAACAAGTAGTAAAAAAAATGGAAGAAGGATTACAAATTATTCTGTAAATTACAGAATACACCTGTAAATATTTTGGTAAGTCTGAACTGCACTTTACATCAACACCTGCCAACCTCATCATCTGTCAAACCTACGAAGCCTTTGCCTTCTCATGGTCTCTTCCGAGTTCTCAGGTGGGAACCAAAACCCGTAAGGTCGCCGCTCATTATTGTGTGTTCCTCCACCAAAATCTACAAGACACAATGAAAAACAACTGTTATTTTGGTCTGTAATAGGAGAAAAATGCACATACAGCCTGTAAGCCAAAGCATCACAACACAAAGGAGACAGGGAATTGAATGTTTTCAATTCTGATGCTTTCAGGGCAATTACAACTTCCAGAAACTGCTCTTAAAGACATTCAAATAAAAAGAAGAAACAAAACCAGAAACCCCCCCCCCCCCCCAAGAAATAAAGCTACCACCACCCAAGAAACCATCCCAACCCAACAACAAAACCTAACCAAACAACAAACCACAGCCAAAAGAACATCTAACAAGTATTAACCCGTGAAAAATAACAAGTATTAACAAATATTGACATTTTTCACAGTCCCTACTTTACACAGTAAACTCCAGAATGTTAAACTCAGAAAGTGTCCTCAGCAGTTGCTTCTTGCCAAAGCAGCTTTTGTGTTTGCTTTTGGTATTGAGTCCAACATGTGCAGACCCACAGCAGATGCACACACAGCTCCCACCCCCAGCTGGCAGCAGTCTCACAAGGGAGAAGCCCAACCACACAAACTGTGAGCAGAATAATCCGAGCAGCAAGAGCACACCCAGCCCCACAGGTGTGAGAGGAGCCAGGACAGGCGATGCCAGAACTCACCGGGGGTCACCCAGCAAAGAAACAACACAAGGCTTGCTTACACACACCAGCTCAGCTGAGGGGCTCTGGCAAACAAAAATCACAGTCTGCCTTCTGAGCAGAATTACAGGGTTAAGGACATGCAGATTACCTTTAAAGGTAATAAAACCTTTGTGACATTCAGCATTTCTCAGGCTTTCACCTGCCCCACATAGGCTCAAAACTTCATCATAACGCTATGGTTTAATAATTGATTTTGAAATCATCATAATTAAACTACTTGCATTTATTTAAAAATTCCTTTCAGTAGTGAAATTGTCAACTAAATATTGAAGTTTCTTATAAAAATATTTATTTTTCTATACAGCATCCCAGGTTAATTTTTATTTAAGGAAATAGACACCACTTACACAGTTAAGACAAGTCTTTGCACAGTCCCCATAAAACATGCTCAACACTTCAAATATACATGTCCTTTAATAACTGCTAGTAATAGAATGAGGTGTTATAAAAAAGATGAAAAATGCTCTTTTATATATTGACCCAAAACCAAAAGCCTTGACAATATTTTGAAAAGCTTTAGGTTGAATAAAATATCTTATTTTGCATCAAACAATATGGTGAACAACAAAGGCCAGATGTTTTAAATACATGTACTTGTATCTGCATGTAGATATTTAAATTATCCTGTCACTTAAAGTAGTTCCCTGACACCTTTTTTCTTTTAATTACAGCAGAAATATTAATGAAATAACACCTTTATCTTATAAAAATATTTATAAGCCACAGTGTTCAGAAATGGTAATTAGGCCAGTGCTACTACTGAAACACCACCTGATGTCTGTGCAAAAAATCAACAGACTTTTCAACACATCAGCAAAAACAAATCAAAGACTAATGGAATTTAAGACTGCATTTAAAGGATATGGGAAACTGCAACAACACTAGATGATAGACAAAACCAAAGGATAGTTTGGTTTAGTACAACAAATTTAGAACAAAACATTAACCCTTCCATGGCATATTTTAGAACTTTATTGTGAACTAGAACTATGTTCTGTGAATACGGAAGACTGAGACCCCCATCCTGTCACTGTGTGTAGGAGTTACTTTTGTTACTGAAGTTCACAATTAAAGCACTTTGGACCAAAAAGAAAATCACTGTAATTGCAACAGATGTCACTAAATCTGTATTAATGTCATGCCACTGAAGTGTTACATCAAACATTCTGACTTGATTCTTCCTCTTCTCTGACGTTATGATCTTGTTTTTCGGTTAGACAACAGGATTGCAAAACAGTTTCTGTAAGAATCAGGAGGAATATATAAAGCTACCAAGCCATGAAAGTCTCACTAGTAGTAATATGCAAGTAGGTCTGATGAGTTAAGCAAATAAATAGCAGAGGTATCACAAAGCAGTATGTCTGTATTTCTTTTTCATGACCGGCTTTAGTTGTGTTAAAGAAGAATCTAGAACATTTCAGTTGAATTTCAGTTTACCATTTTCAGTATCACCATCTGTCCTGGCACTACTGAATGTGGTGCCCATACAAAAACCAAACTATACAAACACTTCAACACCCATACAAAGTGAAGACATTTCTCATTTCTAAAAGCCTCTTACTTTCGGAGAGGCTTTGCTGTAGAAGATAATGACAGGCAGCAGTAATCTCTTTTGAACCCAGCAAGGACCATACAGCTAACCAAAACAGAGCTCTGATCTGGATATTAGATCAAATGTCACAGCAACTTCCAACACTTGCTTGGTTTTCATTTATACCAGTTTTATATAAGTGATCTTTTCCATAAATACTATAGCCCTGCTAACTGTGTCACAACAAGATAATATAATTAAAGTTTACTAAGCAGTACTTGGATGTGCTACAGATCACATACAGCGTGCTACATTGAACACCTGACTTGCTTTGCTTTTTAATTTAAATGGTTCTATTTAAGAAAATGAAGTTCTCTCTGTTTATAAACACCCAATTTTTTTTTTCCACAGAATCAACAAGGTTGGAGAAGACATTTGAAATCACTGAGTCCAACCTAAGACCCAACACTACCTCGTCAGGCAGACACTGGCACTGAGTGCCACATCCAGCCTTTTCTTAAAGGCCTCCACAACCTCCCTGCACAACTCATTCTAAGGTATTTTTGATGCCTTTGGAGTTACAAGCAGCAAACTGGAGGGCAGTAAGAAGCCAGAGTGTTGCTCTACTCTTCCAGCCAATGAGTAGTCAAGTCTTTTGGCTTAATCAAACTTTTATGATTTACTGAGTTGAACAGAGAATCCTAAGGAAAGGCAGTGGAGGCATTTTTTCCTCCTTTCATACTCTGGCAGGACTAGAAGGCTTCCAGAAAGAGCTGAGACACACAAAACATAGCAACGTTCTCACTGTTTTGTGCTCCACTAGAAGTCAGACAGAAACTTCAACTGAATAAAAAATATAAAATGGCAAAACTGCTTTTATTCTTTCCCATCCTTCCCTCTCCAAAATGCAGACATGCTATACAGTCCGAGAGCTTTGGCTTTTACTACTTATCACTGCCCCATTTTTCCCTACTCAGCTCCAAGGAGACCACATTCATTAGCCTTTGCTATTGTTTCTAACACAGCCCTTTGAGGTTCTGTCAATGTATGAAAAGAATTTTGTCATGCTATGAAGCAAACTATTCTTCCATCTACAGACTTGAACATAAACTGGAGAAGAAGAGAAATGGAAGGAACTACTGTTTCTGTGCTGTGCTTTAGAACAGCTGACAAATGAAAAATCAAATTAGCAGGAAAGTAGCTGAGGGTAAGGAATTTAGAAGGAAAGTTAACATACAATGAATCCAGACACAGCTGGACTATTACAAGGGAAAGCCAGAACAATCTTGAACAGTTTCTGTCTCTCTTGTTTTTAAAAGATGGTAAAATTGAGAAATACACAAAACCATTCCCTCCTAAAAGTCTGATAATTTGTTTTGGTTATGAGAGGAGACTCATAGCTAAGCTAAAGCTAAAGACTTAATCTTTAATCCCTTCATACTTGAGGATTTTTATATTTCTTTTGATCATGCCTCAAAATCTCATGTTTCCTGTATCACTATCACAAAAAAACCCCTCCCAAAACTCTATTCAAAGTAACAAATTGTTAAAAGCACACTGGTAACATTTTTAGAAACCATCAATCACTGCCTCATAAGCAAAAAAAAAAACAAAAAAACAAAACTTACTGCACACTCAGATCATCCATTTGCTACAAATAATCAATGCTACAATGCAGAAGTAAGAGGACAGAGACCACTGCTGGACTTGATGCTCTTCTGGAAAGAATTCAGGGGACTAGTTTTACAGCTACCTCCAGCTACCATTTAGCTGGACACTGAAAATACTATAGGAGAGATGGCATAAAATAATCTCACTGCATTGCCCAGCCATTTAATAATTCACCAGATGTTACTTTACCTAAAACAAGGCCAAACTCATTATTAACTGAAAATGGCTGATACATTAATTTAATTATGGCTTCCTTTCCCAAGTATTGAAAGGAATTTATTAACCATCTCAAAAAATCCTACACGAACATGCTACTTACCCAGTCCCTAGGCTAAGACAGACTGACAGCTATTCCTCCCCTGAGTAGTAAGAAAGATTTTGATAATTTCAGTCAGAACAAGAATTTCAGGTGGACTGTGTATTTATCAAAATGTAGTAGCTGTAAATAGCAAGGTATGCTTTTCCTTAGAAAATGATTAATTTATTCAGTCAGACATTAAAAAAAAGCGTTCAGAACATAATTTTTTAAATGGTTCCAATGAAAAAACTGTAAACTATATACATAATCTATAGAATTAATCCAATGATAGACCAAAGCAAAAATAGTATGACTAAATCTAACATTAAGAATATTCACCGACCTTAGTTTACCAGTGAAGACATTCCCAGACCATGTTTGTTAACATTTGCAAGAATCTTACAATATAAAAAACTACTTTGCTTTCCATTACTGCATTTCTGCTTGCGTAACAAAGAACCAGAGCAACAAAGGAATTCTGAACAATATCCCTTTCCCAATGCCAAGCCTGGGAAACCCAGATGGATGGATGGAGATAGCAATGCACACTGGAGCCACTGCCCAGCAGCTGCCACTTTCTCCAAGGGTAAGGGATGCTTTTGTGCAGCCCACACACAGCTCCTGCTAATGATGCCCACAGCTGGGAAGCAGAAGTGCTGATCTCCAGCAAGGTGACCCTGCCAAACCCACTGTGAAAGGAACAACTTTTGCTCCTTTATGAATAAGTCCAAGTTACTGAGGGAAAAAAAAAATATTTCCAGAGACCACTGAAGTCAGAGAAAAGACTCCCATTTCTATCACTGGGTCTTGGATCAAAACACCAAGAGGTCTTTACCTCCATATGCAAAATAGGTGTAATGTGTATACGTATGCAAACCATCTCTAGCTACATCCAAAATTTAACTATTTTAGCATTTTCCTCCTATTTTAATTGTCTTCAGCAGTTGAAACAATTGCAAGAAGGAAACCATCTGAAAGAACTGACAGTACCTGCAACTGTATTTGCATACTTAGGAACTCCCAGAAAAAAATACTCAGCACGCTGTATACATTTCACAAAAATATGAATAAATTCTTCTCTCAAAATCCATTGTAGCAACAGCAAGAACCAACTATGTCACTGTCAACTTGTTGCCTAAAGAGCAGAGGAAGCCAACCCTTTAGGCAGTATTTCCAAAAATCTCTGCTTTGCAGAACTGGCCTTTACCCTGCAGTATTTCAGAGGTGCTAACTGGTTTTGGTTCTGGTTTGAAAGAGAAACCCATGGTGAAAGGCTCAGAGGTTCATTTAACTCTTTTGCTGAACTCTGATCACCACTGTGAAGAGAATCGGGAGCTTTTTTCATTCTAATTTTCAGCAAACCTCTTCTTATCCTACATCAACCACTGTATTAATGAAGAGATAGATGAAAGAGAATTCATAAATATTTCTAAAATAATTCTGAGTAAGCTTCTTGTTGCAAGTGATCTGCTTCTTACACTGGCACCAAAACTTTCTATATGGAAATGATAAAAATTCACTGATTAATTTTCCCAGAAATTTGCTTAAGAAAGTGCTGGTGATCAGATCATTGAGCACACCTGCAGTTTTAGAAAGGTATTTAGAACGTGAGGTTAGCTCAATGGGTTTTCCAAGAGGTGTGTTGGGTAGCACAGTATGAATTTATAAAAAAACCCAAAAAAACTAAAGGAAATCCATCACAAAAGTTGCACCTAACTCTCAAAGCCTAAATCCTAGCATATTATTTAATGAAATGTATTTAAATCTGAAACAATGCACTGCACATTTGAGCTCATAATCTGCTTCAAGGTATTTCTACAGAAAACCACCATATTCAAGTGCAATGACTGGCATTTTTATAATTGCAGAAAGAAGAGATAACACCGGAAATAAAAGATACATTTATATACATTTCTCCAGTTTCCTCGTGTAAATTTCATTCTTATATTACAACCTTCTACAGGCTGGCAAATGTCAAAGACTCCAATAAAAAGTCCTCTCTCAGCAGCAGTAAACGGGGAACAGGTAAACCAGATGCCCAGATGTTTCCTAACTGCTCAAAATTACTCTGACTAGCCCATGCCTGGCCATCTAAAAGCTTTTGAGTGGGGAGGTATTTATTAGTTTAGTTTTAAACCAAAAGCAAAGAAATACATAGACAGTTCATGATAAATGTAAGAGGAATGTCTATATGTGATACTTGTAGGTATTTCTCTTCAAACAAAACCATAAAGATTATCACCTCCATGTTTTAAAAGCTTAGTCTTTTGAGGAGAAACACCAGCCTGCAAAGGCTTCTTAGAATTATTAACACTGCAAGTCAGACACACTTAGAAGTTCAACTCACAAAAATATCCCAACGCCCACCACAACAAAAATCCGAACCCACAACCCACACTAATCAAGATCTTTCTTCTGAGCAGAATTGTGAACAAGCACACAATAGATCTGGGTGCTTGGTTATACTGGGGTTACATTAAGGGTGGCTGGTAATACCAGTATTAAACAAAAATGTCTGCCATCTATTTAAACTTCACAGTAAAAGGAGTTTAAATATCAAGGCTATGACTTCTTAAAACACAAAATTAGTTTCTTAAGTAAGGAAGATTTATTGAAATTTGAAACCAATACAAAATTATGAGATTAATAATAAAAAAACCCCAAACCAAACAAAACCAACAAACTCTGGAGAGAAAACCAATCAATGTTATTTAAATGGTTTCTTATTTGAGGCAACAACGTAACTACAACTGAATTTGGAAAAAAATGTAAGTAGCAGTTCCTTTCAGCAAAGAGACCTAAATCATTAAAATAGTTTGATAGTCTTAAAATTGATGCCTCCATAGATCTCAAACAAGCCTAGCAATTCCTTTTCTTGCACTAGACTCTAATTATTTTTATAGAAATTTTCCGGAGAGTGCATAAAAACAGATCTGCAGTTCAGGACTGCCTCAATGTGGAATAAACAGAAATGCTGTATCTTTAGGGTAGGTTTAGATAATCCATGTATGAGTTTAGAGAACCCTATCTACTGAGTTTAAATTCAATGCATGTCTTAATATAAATTAAATTTTCAGTTGTGGACAACAGCTGATACCAGGAAATTTTGTATTATGTCATTAATTCTTTTATTATCTTAGCAGGATACTATCATGGCAATTTATAGGAATTGATCAACACATTATAGCCATAATGGTACATTTTGTGGCCTAGAAGCCATAAATGTACTTGTCCAAATAAGGGTGAAAAAAAATTATTAATCAACTGAAATTATTGGAGCACTCTGTTGTCCAAGTTACAGAGCAGCTGCAATGGTTTAAACGTCATAGTTAGGGAAAAAAATTAATATGAGAGCCCTAAATTGATTGTGGTGCCTGCTATTACAACCTATTTCAAATTATTTAATGTAATTTTTTGTCATGTTAAGTACCTGTTTCATCATCCATGTAATTGCAAGAATCTCTGAATGTTCATGCTTTAGGGAAAATGTGTCATGTTCAAAGGATACTGCTCATTCAAGCTAATTATTTTTCAAACTAACTGACAGGGAAGAATATCCTAATTGCCCATTAGCGCAGTAAATTTAATCTCATCCTTTGTGTCCCTAAAACAGGTGTGATCAGTGACATGCTCTGTATTATGCTCTTTGCGAAATAAGACATCTGCCTATAGGCAAACTGAATCTTTACACAGCTGGTTTAAGGAAGTACTCTAAGAGCTCCAATCTTAGGTCTTGCTTAACCAAACTAAAGTGTTCCAGCAGGTAGGAGAAAGAGGTGCAAAATAAAGCAATATCCCTATATATTTGATCACACCAATACTGGATCACAATGATACTGGAAACAATATATGATTATAGCTTTTCCTGCTTCACTTACCTGTAAGGCTTAAAAACCATAACCAGCACCAAAAGCAGGCACTACCAGAGTGTTAGGAAATGCTGCTTTTGGCAGGGAAGTTTAAAGTGAAACCTTGTTTGCCACACCAATCTACTAGTGAGGTACTACTGAAGTTCATTCTTGTGTTTCATCAAAGGCCGTTCTCCAAAAAACATACTCCCTCTTACAGCACAAAACTTATCTTTGTTCAAAAGCACAAGCAGACAAAAAATACATCTTACCTGGAGTCTTGGAGATTATTTAAGGCTACAAATGAAAGTTGCAGATGTTGCACAATGATACATGTAAGCTTTTAAAATGCATGCTGTCTACTTATTTATATTATAATCTTATCACATGTTATTCGTGTTCAGTTTTTTTGATAGTGTCAAGAAACTCCACCAAAAGGGCTCATTCTTTCAAGTAACACCTCAAAATGCTTAATATTAAAAGCTTTGAAGGATTTCTTTATCAAACTCAGTGTTAAAAATTATGCAAAGTATCATCTTAAAAGACAGTAAAATAGACAACGTTCCTTACAATAAAGCTCATTTTACGTCCATTCCTTTCAAAATTACAAGGTAAGTCCAAAAATAAGTCACGAGGAATACATCTTGTATTCGCCTGAGTTCCTTTTAGTATGAATCATAACTGAAGAGATAAAAATGCAATAAAATTCCTACCTCTTTCATTAAGACTGTTTAGCACTGCCCTTTCAAGCTGTTCTTCCTCAGTCAGTCCACCTGTATAATCAAAGTAGCTCCTTGGAGTTCTGTATTGATAATCTGGGTAATAGCCATAATACTCTGTAAAATTAATCAAAAAATAAAATAAATTGCCACTACTCAGCAAGTGTGAAATCAGATATTATCTTCTTGCTATCTTTTGTTCACAAATTGTTTTAATTTGGGAAAGAAAAAAATTATTAGGGTTCAATTACTTACACAATATATGCCATAAATTAACTTCTAATTTACAAAGCCACAGCATGGTAACAGGAGAAAAAAAGAAAACAATTGAAAAGAAGGTGGACCAAACATCTCAATTTTTAATAACTGTTAAAAGTAAATGTCATAGAATTGCTATTATTAAGAAGTTTCCCACAGAAATTGAAAGACAATTTTCATAATCTCCTTTTAACATTTAGTTGTCAATATCTGGATACCTTGCTGCTATCACTAGAACACAAACCAGGTACTGTTCAGGTATTGCTTTTTCTCCCCACCTCTCTTCCCCTTTCCCCCAGGGCCCATTAAAAAGTGTCATCATAAATTCCAGTCATCTTTGGACCTAGAGAAGTCCCAGGGAAAGATTCCCGCAAATTGCTGCAGTGCTGTCCACAGCTCCTGCTGTGCTCTGGCACAGCTAAACCTTCCCTGCAAGAAGCCAGCCCAGCACGGACCTCATCAGTGTCCCACTCACTGCTGCTGCACTGCTGACAGCCTTCCTGGCCTTTGCAAGGCTGGCCAAAACCAAGCACAGGCCCTTATCCACCCAAACACATGGGACTCAAAAGGAAAAAAATTGCTTGGCTAGAGAATTGAGCATGACTCTCTTCCTGTTAACAACACAATCTGATCTTGCCTGAGCTCAGAAAACCTAAGCTGAGAAAAACTATGGAAAAAAGTAATATTTTTCAATTGAGAAAAACTATGGAGAAAAGTCACATTTTTCTGTTCCGTTTCTGTATTTTGAAAATACAAAGCTTTTGTAATGTGTTTATTTCCAGATAGCTGAACAAGGGATTTTGAAGAATCAAAGTACAGAAAGATTGCCAGTTTTTTCCAACTGAGAGAAAAATATAGAAAGATTCTTCAAAATTAGGAAAATGGAAATATTTTTGTATGCAACAATTTCAACAGGCCATTTTCTTTTTCTTCAGTTTATTAGCATCAGTGATAGTCCTGTGTTCCCTCATTGGTTCTATCAATGCCAGGTGAAACTTGTGAAGTCACTGTGGTTAATAACAAATACAGATGACAAAGTGAGAACAAATGAATAATTTCTTTTTTAAAATTGTTTTGCTAAAGAAAAATAATCCAAGCTCTAGAACCTTTAGACAAATAAAACAAACTCTGTCTTGAAAGTTATACAGGAAAAGCAGGAAAAACTGAACAGAGTAACTGCACAAAATTCTACACAGAATGATACATATTCCTCTGTATTTGCAAATAACCCTGCATTGATTTTATATACACATGTAGGTGGCACACAGATGTATGGATACACATTATACACACACATTCTGTCTTGGAACACAACTGACACTGGAAGAGTCTTCCTACACCTGCAGTGAAGTCTGAGGGACAGCATTTAGCTGTTATGTCTTACACTTTGGATGCAATCTTCATATACTCCCCTCATTCTCCTCTGCTTTATGTCAGTCTGAATGAACATTATCTCAGCTATAAATTTGTTTCCTGAGGCTTCAAAACTACATGCATGAAGAGTGTAAAAATCCTGGTACTAAAAGCATGAAATTATCTGATGAAAGCAAAAGGCTTCTGTATTTTAGGTTTGTTCCGTTGCTGTCATTTTTTCTATGCCTTATCTTCCACACTGCCAGCAAATTATAAGTGCTCAGAAAGCTGTAATCTTTTATTTTAAAATGAGACACAGTTTGGTAACACTGACATGTTCAAGGTGTTCCTATTAATCAAAATAAATGTCCTAATACTTTATTCATGAACCGCACTTAGAGAAAACCGAATTCAGCTACTAAATACTAAATGTGTTTAAATTACACTTAAAAAAAACCTTTTTCTTTTAAAGCAGTTTCCTTGTGCTGTTGCATAAAACCTGTTCTGGCCAGAACTTCATTTATTTTTCTATTTAAATTGGTATTTAAAGGCACATAGTAATAAATCAGCAATGCCAAAAAGTGAAAAACTAATCAGGATATGCATCATTAGCCTATGACACTAGAGCGAGTTTTCTTCATTCACAGATGGCCACATCTATTCCATATATCATACACCAAGCAAAGATTAAATCTTCCATTAAGACTTCTGCAGATAGGATGAAAGACAATTACAAAGTATATGAGCAGGGAATGAACATAAATATATATTTTCTTAACTGCAGTTGCAAGTCATTTTAGGCAAATTAATTTAGTATGAAGAAAAAAATTAAATTGTTATACCTAAAGGCGAACTTGACACTTAGGATAATTCAGGATAATTCAGGATAACTCAGGTTAACTTTCTCCATTTCCCCTTTGTCCAAAAGAACTCAAAGTAACAGCATTTGGGAACTGCCCAGAACATGCAAAAAAAGCCCAGACTTCCTTGTTGTCAGCATACTGAAGTGTTTTTTTCCCTCCCCATCATGGCAGATCTACTACGTTAAATCTCTTTCCTTTTCACTACTTGAAAAGAGCTGGAAAAGAAACAGAAAGGGCTGTTCAGAATCTCTCTGCTGCTCCTCCACAAGGGTGGTCTCATACACCCACCCAAGCTCCCAGCAGCTGCTGTTTGTAATAGATCACAGAGTTTAAATGTCAAGTACAAATCCTTATCTTCATTAAAGGACGTTTTCCAATCTAAATCTTCTGAGTTCCCATCCACCCTACTGTTCTGGGACACTGTAGGAAGGTTCCTTGTCTGTGAGCAGCTGGGCTGGGTAGCACCTGTAGCTGGGTGAGCACCTTTGCCTGGGCTGGCACGGCCAGCCTTGGGAACAGGTGACTTGTGCTTGCTGCACATGCTGTGTTCACTTCTCATTTCACTTCACAGCAGTAATGGTTTTATTTCTTTACTGACCTTTAGATCAAATGGTCTTTTACTTCAGAGTAAATTAGACTAAAGTCCTGGGTAAATATACTTTTAAATTGGAACAATCCCTGTTGCTGTTGTTGAGGAAAGCAGGCTAAGATCTTTTGTTTAGGAATTACAAAACAGATGCTTCAAAAATATTTAAGGGCCCAGAATCCTGCTCGTGGGACCTATTTAATGTAATAATAAAATTGGAGATAGATCATGGAAGACTAAGTCCATCAGGGAGAATAAAAGAAGCTATAAACTTGGCTCAAAGTAAGCACATCTCAATTATAAAAGACGACACAAAATAAAAACCCCTGCCTGATGAACCATCAGAGAACAGTAAGAATGATCAAACGTGTGAAATAGTTTCCTTATAAGCAACCAGACAGATTCCAGCTTTCTGAATGGAAGGAAAACATGACCATTGTGAGCACAGGACTGAAGCCTAAAAAACTACTGAGGAAGAGAGTACATAAAAAATAAAGGTTCAGTCTGCCTCCCCAAGGAATTAAAGCACATCAAATGAAATTAGCAATTAGCAGGTTCAAGCCAAACCAAAAAAATGACAGATTCTAAATCAGGAAACAAGCCATGAGTCTTTTCTGATGATGAAGGTGTTAAAAGTGTTTGTGTCGATTCAAAGAGCTTTTGACAGATTGATGGAAGAAGGATCTACCACAGGCTATTAAAGACAAAATTCTCCAATAAAGCTTTCTGCTGAGAACATCTTTAAGCCACAAGCCACTGCGCACTGGCAGATATCTGAGAGTTATCACTATGCATTTATCCTGTTCTTCCTGCAAATGTCTAGGAAAGAGCATAAATCACTGCAGGAGGTAAAAGATGCCAGAACATGCATCCCTTAGCTCAGATCAACACCCACAGCCTTTCTCCCAGCCTCTCCTGGCCCTCACAGACAAGGACTCCACCTACTATTTCTGCACACTCCACATGCAATGATTCAGTGTTCTGCAGAAGAAGTGAATCAAATGTGCTCCATACTTGATGATGTGCCAGCATCCCAACCATCCATCTATAAACTGAAAATGGCCTAAATTCAGTCTGCGGAGGAGTGGCTTTTTGCACATATACTACTTCATTTACAAAGAGTTCACAGGAAAAAGATCCTTGTTAGAAGGAAAAAACCACTCTAGAATGGAACAGATAAATTTGCCAGATGATGGCATATTTGCCGATGTCCAAAAGGCTGCTTTCAGTAGGCGCAATTTCCTTACTGCTTCAAATTGTGCAAAAGAGATAATACTTCCCTGAGCATTTTAGGAAATCATAACCTTATTTTGAGGCTTAAGCCTCTCGTACAAAATCCATCCACAAACTTGCCTGAAAAGGAAAGGCGTAATATGCCCAGAGAAGTAATCTGTTCAGCAAATATACATGTGCAGTATATTTTGTATACTATGTACGTTTCCATTCATATGGTTCCCCTGTAGGCTTTATAATCACTAGCAAAAGCTATTTTTAAAGCTGGAATAAGTTTTTGGTAAAGCGGACAAGAACACTTACCTGAATAGTAGTCCCTTGGCCTGTCAGGCTCAGTGAAGAAAGAAATGCCAGCTAAATAAAAGAATAATGCATATACTGTTAGAACAAAAATATTTTCTTCATATAATACAATATTTAAATTTAAAGTACCCTTTCTTTAAGAGTTCATTTCATAAGATAGAGGCAGGAAATCAGTCTGGGGTATCGATGGGTTATTTTGGCATCAGTGAGAGAATATACCACTGTAAGCTTATATATTGTTTCAGATTTTATTGCAGTGTGCCACGTTCAAGCAACATATCCACACAGACTAGAAAAAATGCAAACCAACTTCTCCCCACAACACGTAATAACCAATTTCTATACTGAGAGTATTCACTAGCAATAATGTTTAATGCACAGAAAACTGAGGACTGGAGCAACACTGCATTATTCCTGCTTTGCTACACAGGAGAAAATACTGAACATTGTTCTCTGCAGCTGTCAGTCACACAGAACACGCACAGCAGCCTGGTCTGCAGGGCACGTTTCACCAGCAGCACTGAGGGGTTATTACTGGATCCCAGAGAAATTCTGTCAGGAAGGCAGCTCAGAGGGTGCCCAGCCCAGCTCCAAAGCACAGCAGGGTTAGTGAGGAGCTCAGGGCAGGTCACCCAGTCAGGGCTGCGTGGTGCCAAGGTCAAGTGTTCTGCAGCCATCAGCTCCCCGTGGCACAGAATCACGCCAGGTTAACCTTTAGCTAACAGGACACCTGACGTCTGTTCCCTCAGCAAGGCAGGAAAGCTGATGCCTTGGTGTCCTTTTCTCCCTTCCAGCTACTGAACGTACATGACCTACAGACTATCCCCAAACTGGGATCAAAGCCCCAGTGGGAGCACACACATTTGAACAAATAATTCCCACTATACAAACACCGCATCCACGTTCAACTTGATGGAACAGTCATGAATAAAGTACTCAACCTGTCAAGTAGTCAGACATAAAAAGCCAAATATTCTGCCAAACAACCTCAGCACAGCTGTTGTTTCAGGGCTTAGACTTCCAATTAAAACACCGACATTTATGGGAGAGTTCACTTAAAACAATTGTTAAGACTAAAGATGTCTAAAGCTATAATCTTTTTATAAAAATAATTATTACTGCAATATTAAAAGCTGTAATGACACTGTTGGAAAGCTCAAGAAATCCAGTAACAATTTCTTAAGCATCCCACCACCTTTTTCAAACCGTAGAAACTTCTATTAGAATTAGCACAACAGTAGAAACCAAGATGGAAACATTTTGTTCTGACATGTTTATGGCTTCATTTGAAGTGACATTTTCTTTGCAAGATTATACTCTAAATAAATGCTTAAAAAGAAGAGTAAAGTGTATTCATCTAAGTAAAAATATCTGAAAGTCACATTTATTCTTAATTGTTCTTATCCATATTTAAGAAAAAAAACCTGAATTCACTTTAATAAAATAAGCGTATCTTTAATTGTCTAAAAACTTGCTGGATTGGGCTGAATTTCTACATGCAAGACTTAATGAATTTTAAAAATATAAGTGTTCTTTATGCAGACTTTGCAAATTCAACAAAATTATATACCTGCACAGGCTTGCATGATCTTTTTCAGAGGTCCCATAGTGTACATCAGTCCAACAAGAATCCCTGACAGATGCCCAGCGAAAGAAGTCCTAGAACATTAAAAAAAAAAAAAGTTGTAAATAGTGGCAAAGGAGACTTTTTTTGCTATTAATACAAAATAATTTGTAAAGAGAAAGTCTCTGATACTTCCCTGAGAAAATCTTTGAGTGAGACCAAGCACAGAGACATTACCTGCCTGCAAGGATATAATGCCAAGTTTTCTCTTTCTGTAACTACCTTAAAATTGGGAGCTACCCAGTTTCAGAAAAGTATTTAACAAATATCCTGAAAAAACTAATTGGAGAGATCATTTTAGTAGCTACAGAATATGCTTTACCTAAAAGCATTTAAAGATTTACCAAATGAGTAAACTGGTTTCTGAGCTTTAGAAAAGTCATTTCCATGGTAATGTGTGGGTAGTTCTTACCAAAACCATGTACAATTCTGAGTGAAAGCACAAACACAATACTCTCTACTGCACTATCCATGCAATCCTACAATTAGTCTGAAAGACTGAAGCGTGCATCAGATCCACTGCAATCTTTGTAATACAGTGCCTTCAAAATTCAAAGAACAATTGAAATGCTGAGATCCAAATTCTTTTCTATGCATACCAACAATTTCTTTTAAACATATCGTTACCATTTGTATTCAGAATGAAAAGGCTCTGGAGTCCTTTGAGAAATCAACCCAGAAGCATAAGTTTACAGTAAATAAGCAGATGTGCCCCAGTCATTGACATGACTATGGGGTACTCTGTAAAAATTAATTTTCAGCATTCAAATTAAGAGTTAAACTCTCTTGTGTTTCAACATGAATTAAGAGAAAACCTTCTGGAATGAAGCAGGTGTAAACACTAGTTGTGAATTTTTCACCTCTATCGCAAAGTTACATTAGCCAATAGACTAAACATCAAAATTTCCTTGTATGTGCAATTAGAAAGAACTCATTTCTGATTGTCAAAAAATTTAAATAACATTACCTAAAATGAGCTTTTTTTTTTTTCTTTATAAAGTAGAAACAAAACCTCTGTTTAGTGTACCAAGTGTAATGTTTGCAACAATTTTTACATTCAGGTCAGTAATCCGCAGGAGTTACACAGATAATGGCACAAGCACTCAAGCCAAGACAACTTCCAGGCATCAGTGGTGAAAGGAGACAGGAAAACACATGTGTCACTAGAGGGAGGTAAAGATCAAATCTAAATTCACTTTTTTGCCACCTACTTAACCACAAACTCTTATCCTGCCACAGAGAGCTGCACTTCTCTCTAGTTGGTAACCAACGACTCTCTAAAGAGTAGCACAGAAATGATGATGTGAAGATTTATAGATAAAAGGTAGTTACCAAATTAAAGTATCTATAGGGAACTAATTTTCCAAACAAACTTTCTGGAACAGATTTTCCAAATTTATGAAAAATGGCATGTCCAACTTGGAAAATGTCTGACCTCGGAAAATTAAAAATACTTTAAAATCTCCTACTCTAGAAATCATCAACATAATATTGATTCACCTAAGACTTAAGATATCTGCCCAATTCTGGAAGAGGCACAGAACAGAAGGGAACTTTTCACACGTCTGTTCTTCCATTAAACAAATAATCCCAAGGACTGCTAAGCAAAGCCTACATGTCAATATCCTTTATGGAAGGTGAATGCACTTAAATTTTTTTCCAAAACAAAAACATTAATAAGAAAGAAAATAAGCTATCAGTAAACATCTAAATCCTCTCCCAGCACACAAATCAAGGTTTTCAAGAGGCTCAATATTACTTTTGGATCTTTCATTGGTTATGAATTCTCAGGTGAACCTGTACATCAGTCCAGTAAGACAGGTACAAATTTACCACATGGCTTTCTGACTGGACAGAATTCTGCCCCAATTACTGACCTCTTATCTATGCAGACCTAAATGATACAACTTGGTCTACAAAAGAAACCAGTTAAATATAGACTTCAAATATTATAACCTGCCCTGAGCACAGAGACGAGCATGTAAGAGCAATCCTGTGAGAGCTACAATTGCTATGGTTCACTGCAAGGCAGTTGGCAGTTACTAATTAAACAGGCTGTGTTCTAGGATATGAATTTCTGGAGATCACTACTTGTTTTCTGTAGCCTCCATTATCACTTAAGTGCTGTGAAATTACCCTCTGTAGAAGTCACTGTAGGGCTTTAGATGAGGCAGCAATCTAAATTTCCATGAAATTATGAATTTTTTTAATATTATTTCTGGACTTCCTAGCCACTCTGTACCCAAAGATGTTTCTACAGTAATGCAACTGAAAAAGAACAGCACACCATGTCTGAAATAATGTTTTTCCTCTACCATAAACAGTAAGATAGGGTTTCACTTCAGACATAATGTTCTTCCACTATTTTTTAATTAAAAACAGTATTGTCAAACACATCATCAAATAAAACCTATGTTCAGCTAAAACAACTGGTTTTATTTTTCAGAAAAATGTTTTTAATGCACTGAAAGCTTTAGTTTTATACTTGCAGAAATGCCATGCAGCTCACAAATAAAATTGCATTTGGGCAGAGTACTCTTCTGTCTTTAATCCTCTCTGCAGTCAATTGAGCAGCCAGGCATAAAGCAATAAAACCAGTGCTTAACCTAAGCAGTATCTGAATTCTCCTTCTGTGCTAGGAAATGTTCTATCAGCTACATTATAATATCTGACAAGGAATATCTCAGTACTGCTGAACTCTTCTTTTTTTAATCTTTCTGGAAAATGGAAAATTGTACATAAATTGTGATTTGATAGTTCATAGGTTTTGTGTCTGTACTTTGCATATATTCAGCAACGTGATTCACAGTTACAAAATATTACATAGGAAAATTACTCATTTGGAAACCAGACTACAAAAATCAACTGCCAAAGAAGAGCAAGGCCCCGCTCTCCCAGAGGCAGGAGCCGATGAACTGTGCTGACACAGGGCACACAGGGAAACGGAGCGAGATGGCCAGCAGCACTGCAGGACAGTGACACTGACAGGGACTGAATCGGCACAATACAGGGTGATTGATGCTTGATCATACTTTAGAGGAGTGACTACGCCACTGCGGGCTAGGACAGAAATGGCAGGCAAACAGCAGAATGCTGCCCAGCTAATGAAACCCTTGGCACCATGGTGGAGTAGTTTAGTTACCTCATTGAAAAGGCAGAGCCCTTTTCTGTCCATAAACTTTTGCTATCTTCCCTCAAATACTCAATTACACCTTCTGGGTTTTCAGGTTTTTAATTTCATATGCACTCAAAATAGAGGGTTTTAAGGAAAATGCAGACTGCAGCCCCAATGCAGCACTGGGATACCAGCTAACACTACTCACATTCCATAAGACATTTCAAACTACTCCAGATAGCCCAAATCCCTTCACCTTTCTTTGAAATATCAAATGCACTTACCCTGGGGAGATTAAATGAATAGCCACCAGCTCCACCCAACAAGCATATTTACTGGATATCGGCAATCCAAGGACATTGCTCACTCTTCCTAGATTGTAATGGTTGTTCAGAACTTTCAAAGCAAACAAGACTCCTGCGAAAAGAAGAAATCACATGAAGAGAGAAATACTTGTGCACAAATAATAAAGAAATGCAAACCATTTGAAGTATCATGCAGTTTCAAAGCACCACGAAGCACAATGCTGCATGCCAGAGCAGTTCTGTTCTTTCAGTGATACTTTTCAGTGACTTAAAAAAAGGTACAAAAATGGCGTGTTTGTATAAGCCAATTTGAAGCTGCTTTTAAATGTGCCTGTTCACTGTAGCTATTCAGGTATTCAAAACAATACAAACATAATTTAAAATGGGAGTTCTACTTGAAATAATTGACAAAATCAATGAACTCAAAAAATGTTCTGTGACTTGAGAAAAGCCACTACTGAAAACAAGACAAACAAATACGTGTAAAGCTCAACAGTAGGCTCAAATTCTGAATCAATTGAAAAATCATCTTACACATACTCCAGAATCACTTGTTTCTGAAAAAAAAAAGTAGATTAATCACCTTCAATCACAGTAAATAATATTAATTTCTAACTGACTGCAACTGTTTTATCATGGAACCACCAGCCGATACAATAGAATTAATTCAGATAACCTATTGGAAATGTTTATGAAAAAGTTCCTCTCAAGAGAAACCTCAGAGCAGTCTGGAAAAAAACCCTGAAAAATTAACTAGTAAAAGTTTTGACACGCACACATTGAGGCTGGCAGAGACAGCCAAACCATCCAGGGAAAGGGGCTGCACTCAGGGTCTGTAGAGCCCCCAGAAAGGCTGATAATAGACTTGGGCATTACCAAAGGGGGTGACCAGAAAATATCTGGAAGTCCAGAGGAGCAACTCCCAGGATGTTCCAGCTTGTGCCCACTGGAATATCCCACAAAAACCTCAAGAGGTGTTGAAGCAACTTTCTTAAAGGCTGAAAAAGAGGGCTTGCCTTGTAAGGCTAGGTCCCAATGACAGCAAGGAAACCCCCCATTTATCTAGAAATGCAGGGCTACTTTCCCACTTGACTGCAGATTTTTTTTTTTGCAGGCATTTATTGACTTGAAAATTATCTGCTAAAGGAGGAAACAGGATCATTACTGGAAGAAGATGACCAAAATCAGGTGTTTGGATATTGCTACCAGAAGCAAATCTTGGGGAGCCCCCAGTAATTTTAAACTGATAGGCTTTTCTAGAAGCCACCTAAGTAGCATTATTGAAATGCTTGTATAACACCAGAAAATTAAGAGTTCAGACATCACTTAACCAGAAACATGAAACAGAAAACACAGTTCTACCAGGATGATGATATTTTCATGTTCTCAGCTAAAATCCCTCTCGGTCACAAGAACATGAACTTTATGCTCATGCCCAAACTAGATGCTTTAAATTTAAAAATAGGATAAGCATACTGACATCACAATCATACATATATACAGATGCACACCCACCCTCTTTCTGCAATTAACAGTTACTGTTATATAGCAACTATACCTATTAATTTTACAGATGTAAATTGGACTAACTCTGTGTCTTACCTGAAAAACCTACAGCACAATTCATTTCATATGAAGGATCATCCAGAATTATCCCAAGCAGGAGTTCCAGCACCACGTAAACTACACCAATCAGCACTGAAAATACTGTAATTATGTAGGCAAACCATAAGCTTTTCAGCTTTCTTTCCAGCATGATGCCCTTCCAAAGCATGGAAATCATATTATAATACAAATGCCAATCATCTGCATGGTGGAAAGGAGCAAGCAGCAAACGTTGCCAGTTCCTTCTGTGGACAGCTTCATTTACACTGAGACACACTTCATACAGTGGCCTCAAAGGATTCAGAAAGAGAAAAATATTCAGTACAAGTACCCCAAGGGTAACAGAAGGAATGTTCTGGAGTCCAACTTGAGAAATTTGATAAAGCAGCAAAAGCAGTCCAGCACTGACTCCTCTTTGCCTTCGTTCCATTGTTACTTCTTATTCAAAGAAATGTGAAGCTTATTCAGAGTTCCAGACTTTTGTTCAATTTCAAAACTATACAAGTTTTGGAAGTTCTGAAAGAAAAAAAGATAACATGTTGTATACCTATTGTGGTGTTGTGAAGCTCATCACTGGTTTTTGTGGGCTTTTAAACACACACACACACCAAAAAAAAAAATCAAGGTAACCAACTGAGACCTTTTATAAATCAGAACAAAAATCTGAGTGAGAAAAAAAATCAGAATTTGTAAACTGATACAAAATATAGATGATACAGACAGACAAGCAGTGAGAGAAAAAGCAGGCTGCAACCTCTGTTTCACATCCCTGGACAGGCTATATTTAATCCATTAAAATATTTTGGTATTCTAGACATGTTTTCATTAATTCTGATTCAGTCAGTATAATTAAAATTTCAGGAAGAAAAACAGTTAAAAATTCTCTAGAGTCTCAGTTACTAGGATTCATATATTTGCCACATATTTAAAAATTTTAATGACCATTTTTTCAACTTATACAAATATTCAAAACAAGCTAAGCTTAAAAATGAAAAGTTACAATTTTAAAAAAAGGAACAGAGACAGAGCTAAGTACGCCCGGATGCAATTGTTACTGTTTCCTAAGGATGAGAATGAAGAGTTTAATTTAGAAGTAAATGACGGAAAGAAAACTATTGGGGGAAATCATATATAAAACTTGAAGAGTTATTAAAAAATTGTCATCTTTGCTTTATTTATGCCAGAAAACCCGAGGGGATTAAAGGGGGCTACAGAAATAGATCTGGCTAGAAACAGAGTTACTCTGACAGGAACTGAGGAGCCAGGCGGGAGGAGGCTGCGCGGGGTCACACAGCACAGGGGGACCGGAGCTTGCCGAGCGTGGAACCCCCGCGACAGGGGCCTCACAGGAGGAGGACAGGAAGAGACCCCGGATTTCAAGGGCTCTGAGGGTGACCCCAGCCTGGCCAGTCCTGATTTTACCTCTGAAAACTCTGCAAGGTGGTCCAACAACAGCACAGCCTCTGCTCCCCTCCAGGGTGTCCCTTCTTTGCAGAACTGCTGAAGATACAGAACACATTATTCCACGTGTAAGTACCAGTTATGTAGAACCTGAAAAATACAATTAGTCTTCCAAACTCTGCCCCAAGGTTTCAGATGAAACCGCCTGAAATATCCAGATATATACAAAATTCTTGTTTCAACACCCCATTAACCTTCTTTTTCACTATATGCAAAATAGTTTAAGTTGTTAATATACTGATTTTTTTATTTAAATGCCTTTCCAATTCATACAAAATGATTCATCTTCAAAATTTTCATTAGATAAAAAAGCAACAATCTTCTAGAGGACAGGAAGAAAAATGGCACATTTATAAAGGAGAGCTCAGGTTGCAAAATTTAACCTCCCTCATAATGTCTGTTAGGATTTACTAAGTTTCACATTTCTACAGACCATTGTCTGTGAACACTTTACTGAAGATTTTTATTCAGGTATTCAGAGTATTCTTAACAATTTGATTGGGTTGCATTCCACAAAATCAGTGAGCACTGGAAAAGAAGGAAAGCACCTCTGGATGATGTTATCCTGTAACAGCAAAAGGACCTGGGAAACCTGCACAGGGTGGAACATCAAAGACAACCAAGCAAGGGCCAGGCTACCTTTTCTGCTTATCCTGAAGTGAGGGGAGCACACAGTTCCAGGCTCATTCACATGCTGAATTAATTAATAATTATTCACTTCATATAATTATTATTTTAATATCTGTATTTCTCTTTAAATCACATCTATGCTTAATATAGCAATTTAAGAGATTAAAAAAACAAATTGGTTGTGTTTGTTTTACCCTGAAAACAACTGCAGTAAACCAGAATGCATGTAAAATGTACTTGCTACATTACAATGAAAATCACTGTTTTTCCCAAGATCTTATCCTGGAGATGCTACATAATGCCTGAGCCTTGTCTAAAACAGTGAAAACCAACAGAAATGTGCTTTATACCAGGCCTCTTGAACATAGAACTTCCTGCACTGTCTTCCTAAAGATCACAATTGAACTGCAGAGACCACAGCTGCAGCTCTCACAAACCTCAAAGGGACCAACCTGTTAAACTGCAAATTGGTCACTGCAGATAATCACATTGTCACTCTTTGACCTTAAATCAACATTACGAAGAAAAAAAAAATAAAGTTAACCCAAAGTTTAATCAATGTAATTCTCTTTTTCCACCCTAGCTCTGATATCCGTTAGACCAATATCCCCTGATATTCTTATAAGCTTCGGCCCAGACCTCTGGTTTTCTAGTACCACATACAGTTACATCTTTTTCATCACAAAACAGCTGACAAAAAAACTGTTCGAATTTCAATTGAATATCCTTTAAATGCAAGTTATATGGAAACAGCAAAATCTTGACATACCATGTTGTTCAAATTGTCAAATAATCCTGTGTTTTTAAAGTTTCCATCTCTGCTTCTGATACCCTTAAACTCCTAATTAAAGTACTTTCAACACCCATGAACCTAAAAAAAGAAACCCTCATCCAGCACACAGCCAGACAATAATCATGGACCAGGAGTGGGAATGCTTTCCATCATGATTACAGCAGTGTTAGCTATCATAAACCATTCCCATTACTGGGAGCAACCAAAAACGTCAGCCAAAACACATTATGTGTTTGAGTGGAAGGGAAAGAGATACAAGAAAGAGAACAGCAGTTGTTTGAGAGCCTTCTGGAATGCAACTCCCTTAAACATAGAGAGCTTTCAACTGTTTGAACATTCCTCCTCAGCCTCTACTCTGTTTCTTAAAAGTCTAATGAGGCTTGAAACAATTAAGCACTTCTTTCCTTTTTTTTTTTTTAATTTTAAGTATGCCACCTACTTCAAAATGTACAAATTTCCAGAATAGACTTGAAATGGACATTTGTCTTGCATCCAGGCTGCCACGTGTCCGCATTTTTGTCACCTACTCAAGATAAATGTCTGAGCTAAATATTCTTGGAATTTGTTTGTTTGTTTTGCACTAACCAAGTAAGAAGCATTTAAACTTATTTTTACTGTGACAAACCCCCTCACAGTTGCCTACTTGGCAACCATAAAATATTATGACTTCACATTAGTAAAAAAAGCATGTAATAAAGTAAATATTTTAGTAAATACCAGTTAAAATGAAATGTTCTACTGGCTTTTCCTATAGCTGTAATTTGAATTTAGAGGAAAAGAATCTCCTTGCACCCTTGTTCCCTTCTAAAACAGACATAACTACCCTAAAATTTTGACTTATGTTTATGCAAAACCAAGTACATGCTTGGAAAAAAACCCCAAACTGTGTTCAACCTACATGTCCAGATTAGAGCCAGACCAATGTCAAAACCACTTGAAGCCCACAGGGTGAGTATGAGATCCTCAGCACAAAGCATTCCACAACAAAGATAAGCCCCAACAGGCCCACAGCACTTGTCTGTGAAGATACAGCCCCAGCACACAAAGGCTTCTCCAGGTAAAGCAGAAACCGTTTTCAGGGCAAAAGAGGAGGGTTAAGGAAACAGGAGCCAACTGTAAACACTTTTACTGTGGTCCTCAAACTTTGGGAAGGGGTGGGGAAAAGGCCTAATAGAAAAAACAACCAATGCAAGGAAAAATACACTAAAAATTTGAAACATAATGAATCATCCTGTTTATATTTAATAAGTATCCAAGGAGAAGATCAGCCACAAGCTGTCAGCTACAATAAGATTTGAAATGCCCAGGTAATTACATAGTTCATAGCAAAGAAAAGGTTCTGACTTAATTATAAAATTAATTACTTCATGAAGAACAACTACTGGATTCATCAGAAAGCCTTTAAAGGGCTTTCCTTCACAAAGGAATACTGAACGGCGAACTGAAAAGACACAGCATTTCAGAATTTGGTGAGAGAAGTCACACATCTGTAAAAAATATGTTTTAAAACAATTTAAGTCAATAACTCCCTTGCTGAGACAATTCAAAGTTAAATATCAACGTTCAATGGCTTCATAAATGGCTATATCACAGTCTTTTTTTATTATGCAACATTTTAAATTTCATTAAATATTTTCTGTGATAATAAGGAAATTCTTCTGCCTCATATCTGTTTCAGCATGAAAATTGAAAATCTTTCATAGATTTTTAATCCTCTTAGATACCACTTAAAAGAGGAAGTCCTTAACAAAATAAGCTTTTAAACAAAAAATTTAACTTAAAACTGAAAATTGTGTTCTGAAGGGTGTAGCAATTACTGCTCACAATAAAATATACACATGTTAAACATTAAATGCCAAGAATCATTTGAGCCACCTTACCCCAAAATAAATGAGACAGCTTTCACAAGAAAGACCCCAAGGGGCCAGGTCAAATCTCTCTTGTAATAGACAGTAATTAGTAACTGCCTCTCAAAACACCAGGATACATCTACACTAATTGAAGCTGAAGAAGTGAAATAGTCATAAATATTTAGTATCATTGTACTTGTAAAAGCAAGAGGATGTCACACCTTAAAATAAAAATACATCAAAACAACGGTGAACTTCAAATTCAGCTGAGTTTTAACTTCACAGATGTTTAACTCAGGGTCAGGGATTTGGGTTTTGTTGGGTTTTTTTCCCCACTTGACTGCAATTGCTACATATGTACAAAGTTAAAACTGGGTAATCATACTGGAAGAACATCCTGCTTTATCTGAATAATTTTTAACAGTATGAAAAATGAAACCATCACAGATTACTTGACTCCACTTCAGAAGTGTGAAGCACAAGTGCTCTTACAATTTTAGCATTCCTTGGTAGCTTTGAAGGAAAATTTGCCTGCAGTATGTAAGAGAAAGGAGAACAGGAAACTCACTTTTTGAAGAAATCCATCTTAGATAATACTGGTTAAATATACAAACATACAGAAACACATGCTTTCTAGTATTAGCGTTATACTACTGCTATCAACGCCTCCAATCTATGTAAATAAAAAACCAGTTCCGGGAAGAACATCACTGTGCTATTTCAGGAAATCAAACCAGCTCAGGTAGTGTTAATTACATTTTATAGACACCTGAATTACTTAAGCTCGGTGTTTTAACAACCGTAAGGCTTACCAAATACAGACAAGATATACCTGTCGTTGCTTCTTCTTTGATACAGCTGCAAATTATTTGCAGGTTTTTGGGATAGTTTTTTTTTGTTTCACAGTATTAACTACGAAGAAAAAAAGGGATATATTTCTGGCCAGTTAGTAATTTTTTAAAGTACCTGTCTATACAATTTGTAAAAAATACCACTGCAGAACACGGGGCAAATGCAAGCAATAACCCCGAACTGGAGGCCGTGGGGAGCACAGCTCGTGTGCAGGCGTGGCTGCGAACGAGAGCCGCGGGGTCCCGACACTCGGCGCCTCCTGCGCACCGAGAACGCTCCCACGAACCGAGTGCCACGCACAGGACGGCGGCTGCGTGTACAAAGAGAACGGCTGGGAAACCCCGAAATGTTTGGGATTCCACTTCTCAGCCCGCTTCGCTCCCGTACTTCCCACCGCCACCCCGTGCAGCGGCGGGAACGAGGGCGGCC
>VWZN01015879.1:892078-908164 GCA_013396955.1 Regulus satrapa | reverse complement strand
CCGCGCCGCCAGGGGCGCTGTGCGCGGCCGGGCCGAGGGCCGGGCGCCGGGGCGGGAAAGCTGAGGCTGGGGCAGCGTCTCGGGTCGCGTATTGGGCCCTGGCACTGCCCACTGTTAAAAATACATAATCAGCTTTCCTTTGGAAGCATTTTACTGCATGCAAAACAGTAACTAGTTCTGTAAGTTTAGAAGTTAGAAGACTTTTTTTTTTTTTCTTCTCAAGCGTTAAAAGAAATTAGATTAAGACATTGCAAATCACAGAATCAGCAAGGTTGGAAAAGACCTCTGAGATCACCAAATCCAGCCTACGACTAAACACTACCGTGTAAAAGACCATGACCCTCAGTGCCACGTCCGGTCTTTTCTTAAACGCCTGCAGGGGCAGTGACTACACCTCCCTGAGCAGCCCATTCCACTGTGTGATCACCCTTTCTTAGAAGAATTTCATCCTAATGTCTAACCTAAAAACCTCTTCAGGTGCAGCTAAAGACTGTATTCGTTTCACTTTTGTAGAGTACTAGTCACTGGTGCCACTAATTATTCCCCAAATTTGATGCAGACTGTGAGCTTTGTTATTAATTTCAGTAGGGAATACACTGAGCAAATTATAAATGCCTGAAATGATAGGTTCTCATAGAAATGTTGGCAAGCTGATGATGAAAATATGTGACTAGAAATGAATCATACAAAACCTATAGCCAAAGCTACATGTAAATGGCCTGATTTTATTGTCATTTATGTGGCACTCAGGTTTCATAGAACATTTTGGCAACTCGTACAAGTATGTCATAGAATTTATAAGAAAATTGCTTTCTGCCCTTCCAAAAACAGCACACAGCTCAGCAGACTGGCAGTCATGAAAGGGGCTGAATTCCTAGAAATAGGGTGGAGATCAAGTTAAAGGAGCAGGCTTTGCCAAAACAAGCAACTTCAGCATAGTCCTCGCTTCCAAGAATGAACAGAAGCCAAAAGAGGCGGGCAAGACGCAGTGTGTGCCACCATTTAGACACATTACCTTAAGCTCCTTACTTCTGGCACATTTAGATCTGTTACCTCAATTAATGCTAATCATAATAATTCATAGAATTTTTAACTCCCACAGGATGTGGGAGTTAAAAATGCCTGAACTGATAGATTTTTTTTATCATACATCAGGTTTTCTGCAGTTGGCACCATTTCCTGTAACAGCATACTCCATTTTTAGGCAATCATAACTTCAGTCCATAATTGTTAAAGATGCCATATTTATTGCCTCAGTACAGGCCCAGATGTTATTAGTGGATGTGCAAGTCCTGAGCTTGTGGTTCCATTCTGAGACCTAGAAGATCACAGTTCCCTTCACGGGTCAATCTGAGCAATTGTGTATTACTGTTCTCTATTTTCAGATCCTTAATGATGTTGCAGGGGTAGCAAAAGTCACGGGTACAATGAGCAGCTAAGGAAATTAATAATATATTCTAATGCTATTATTAATGGATCACATATGTAGCTAGGTTTTTTAAAAACCCCGCCATTGCTCTTATACTCTTTGCCCAAGTGTGGGACTTTATATCCATTAAGTTCTTAAAAGCTGGGGTTTTTTTCCTTGTTCTACACAAATTTTACTAATATCTGCCAGATTTTCTGGGTTAGTTTATACTTACATAAATAGCTGGTTAGAAGAAAAAAAGAAACACCTGCTGCTCTCTTTCTTTAATCTCATACCACCATTCACCTCATGGATTTATTTCACTTTTTTTATCTAAATGTTAATTTTTCTTACCAATAAAGTTGAATGAAATTAGAAACACTGTTCACATATTACAACTTTTTTTTTTTACAAACTCTACATTTGATATACATGTGCCATACAAGCAATTATTCACCTTTCCTCAACATGAATAATGTTCTCGAGTGAGAATAACTGAAGGGCTGCCACATAAAAGGTTGATTGAATTAATTTAAGAAAATATCCCTTTCCATTTAAGCAACTATTAACAGTATAGATTCTCTTTCCTGGTTATGTTTGGCCTGATTAGAAAGAGAATTCAATACTTGGAAGGAAAATAAAGAAGAAAAAACCAAACCCATCATTTTCATAACCCCTGTACTCCTGGTACAGGAGTGACGCATACGGTCACCATTGCTTACGCCTTACTGCTAACTATATAATCCATGTAAATATTTATCATACAGTTATTATCAGTGTAAACATACAGCTTAGTCATACGTTGACCCATAATGAAAAAGTGACATTGAGATCTTTGCTTAATAGCACAAGGTTTCAACATGTTTTGGAAGCAATAGAGCAGATCTCAGAATACTCACTTTTTCTGAGGGTTATACGGAGGCTTTTCAACATGTAACAGTTGCAAAGAAACATCCTGCTATGAATGCATGGATGCAAATTAAATCCATATCTGAAGGTTATTTTTCTAATTAATGCTGGGAATCTGATAGCAGCACATTTGAAACACTGTTTATGTTAATCTTGAAGGAACTGGTTAGGACTAGCCTGCAAATGTAAGAAGAATGTTGGAGCGTAGTTATGGTACAGGAATGGTGGTTTTCCTAGTCTGTCAGTACGTGACAGTGTTTACAAAAAACAGAAGAGAAAAGCGGTAACCCAGAATTTTATACACCGAATATAACCCAGAATTTGATATACCAAATATTATGAGCCTGTCAGAAAATTAATAAAATACCGATGATCAAAGGATTAGTTTAAACATGTTATCAGTTTATATACAGCTGTTGCACCGCTACCATTCTGGTTCTGAAAACAACATAATGCTTTGGAAACTGTGGAGACAAGCCCTTCTGAGAGAGACAGATGGAAATACGATCTGATAGTGAATGCTTTGTATGAATTCAGGGCTTACTCTTCCAGAGTCTTTGATCTGACATTAACTGTTTTTACTATGTAGTCTACCTTTACTAACTTCTTTGCTGGCAGGTTACTTTCTCCAGTTCAGCTGCCAGCATCAGTAACACAGTAACTTTATTATATAATATGCACAAATGGAGGGGAAAATAGAGATGCTTTCTCTCCAACTTACAGAGATAAAACAGAATATATCCTGGAGGTTCTTGATTTGTTTGCATAGACTCCCAGAAGACATAGATTAAACAACTGGATGGAAACTAAAGGAGTGTCTTGGTCTCAGTGTGAGCTGGAAGAAACGGACCAACATCAAAAAGGTTTCCCAACACTTCCCAAAGGCATCTGATCAGATGATCAGTCACCTTCTGCTTATCCAGATACTTCCATGCTGCAGTGAGACACTTCAGTTAAGCCAAAGCATTCTGAAGAAGCTCAAAAGCCTGAGCTGCTCTATGTAACCAGAAGAGAAGGGAGTAGACCAAAAGGCATGTTAAGGAAATGAATGTGGGAACTATGTCAAGAAGATGGTACCTGGCAATCCCTTTGTAAAAAAAAGTGTCGAAAGCAAAGAGAATAAGATGTGACATCACTGATGAAAACAAACTGTAATGTAAAAGTTATTTGGTATGAAGTAACAAAAGGGTAACCTGTTGTTATCTAAAACTGATTTTAAAAGCTGTATATGCAAATATTTATCTTCCTTTTGCTTGACCACAGGAATATCAGTCCTCAGTTGTTACTCATAATAATACTGTAGGAAGAAAATATTCTGTTGAATACAGATGTTTGGGGTTTTTTTCAGTGGCAGCATAATTTACATCTTATCATTCCCAGTTTATAAAAGTCATGAAGTTAAAGTACACTCTGCTGCTGGCAGGGAATTTTTCTTAATACTCTAGCCGTGAAAATTTTGTGATTATTTCCCATTTCTATAAACCATTCACATAATGTTTTCCATTACAGAAACGTGGGTTTTGATCCAATTTTTAAATGAAATTTGAACTACTTTATAACAAGGATGTGTCAGTATTTTGGTGACATTTGTATGCTCCATTGGCCTGAAGGATGCCAGGACAATGAAAGCAATGTCCTTCCCAAGGGAGATGAAATGTCAATTCACTGTACTCCCTGCTCCCCAGCTCTCAAAGTTGGGCTAATCCTGAGGCAATACCAGAGGGCTTTATCTGGCACTCCTTGTAAAGAAGGATTTGTCAAAGATAGTACAATAATTTCACCAGAAATTACATTTAAACCCCTTCTTGGAAGTCTTTTCTTGCTCAGTATTTTCTTCTGGATATATGAATAGAATTTATGCTCTGCATATTTTTGTCTTTTATGCTACCCTGCCTCCTACATCGTATATGCTCACTAGCCTGACTCTCATTCCCTGCAGGGAGGTTGAGAGGCAGAGGCAAGGGTGAGGAAGCATTTGGAAGAGGGGCTGATACTGGCAGAAAACCGCTTCAAAATTTTACTTCAAAATTTAGTCTTTTTATTTCTTTCTGTTTTCATTCAAAGAGGGAAGCTTTATTTCCCTTGGAAGTTTGAATCCCAGAAGTTGTGAGGAGAGGAGACACAGTATGCCATAATATTTGTAATATGCATAATCCTGAAATTTGCATTATAATTTTGTTTGTTTTATTGGTTTCAACTTTCTAAAGCTGTCTTTAACATATTTTTATTTAACAAAACTAAGCCTAATGAAGGCATCTGTCGTAGCTCAGAGTGCATTGATTTGCCTTAGTAGTCCCTGACCAGCCTCATCTGGGTCCCCTCAGCCACACCCCTCCTCGTGGGCCCAGAGCCCCATTTAAGCCCAGCCCAAGGCTTTCTTTCCTTCCCTAAACAGGCCTGGACCAGGGCTGGTCTCCAGCTGCCCCTCAGCCTTGCCCTGACCCCTTGGTTGATGATTCTGTCTCTGAACGTCTCCAGCCAGGTGCAATGTCTGGTTTTGACTTCCTGTCCTTGTCTTTGCCCTGCCCTGTCCTCACAGGCTGCCTTGTGTTTTGGACTCTTGGCTGAAACTAGCTGCTGTCCCTGGACCTTTCCTGCCCCTTGCTCAGATACCTTGGGGCTGGGTCGCCTTCACAGAAGTTGTTCCAGTGTTTGGAAGAGGGGAATGCAATATGGAAAGGCAGTAAATCTGAAAGTGGCAATTCAAAACTGGTAAGCACTATTGAAGCATTATTTTCACCTTTTTTCATTATTGGTTTTTACAGTATTCAGCAGAAATTATAAGGCTGCTGTAGAGAGCAGTGAAGTAAATGAAGATCAAATTGGGTTTTTGAAGCGCTTAAGCATTTTTTAGTGTAGAAAGAAACATTTGAGTTATAATCAAATGACTTAGAACTACTGAATATCACCAAACCTGAGAGCCTATGTTTTGTAGCTGAGTGTTACTCAGGGTCAGCTCAGGAGAGATTTCACTCTAACCTGATACAGTAGAAATTTCTGGCAAATACAATCTATTGTGTTTGGTCAGCTAGTATGGAGGGGGAAAACAGACAAGCCTTCAGGAGCACAATGCTTTATTCAGATCTGAAATAGAAGCAATATCGAGTCTTGAAGCTCAATAAAAGTTTAGGGTTTTTTAGAACACTGGAAACTACTGATAGCAGCTGGTGGAAATAGCTGGTGAGCCTGCTGGGGATGATGCTTTTTGCTGTGTATGTATAGGAAACAAGCCTCAGCCTTTACCTTGGTTTCAAATAGCAGCTTTTGCCCCCATTTTTGTGGAAGTGCTGCTGTGGCCATAATGATTGCCTCAGTACAAAGACAGATGTGCTGTTTCTTGTCGGACCAAGAAAAACAGGTGGAAGCCTTCCTTCAGCCTGGAGCAGCAGCAGGAGGCGGCTCCGTGGTGTCCTCCCGTGACTGCTTGTCGTGACATGCAGCTGAGCAATGCTGCGACGCCGTGCGCTCGCTGAGCAAACAGCTGCAACAGGTTGCTGTCTTACTACTCCAGTTTATTTTTCACTCTGCTGAAGATGATTGCCTGTCAGTCCTCTGCTGATAGTGCTTTCTAATCTTCTTTAAACAAAATCAGCGAGGTGCTTGGGATCGGGCTGAGGCTGTCTCCAGGATCTGGGTGGGGCTGGAACAGGCAGGATTCTCATCGTGCTCTGCATGTGCTGAGAGCTCCCAGCTAGAACAAGTAACAGCCCCGGGCTGCGCTGTCCCACAAGCCATCTCCACTGCAGGAATCACCCACTTCAAAGGCCACCCCTGGAAACAGAGAAGAGGTCAGGGCAGAGGGCTTACGATTGGCAAGGAATGAGCACCGGCAAGGGCATAAAGATAGTGCTCAGCCATCTGCAGGGGTGTTTATGCAAACTTTCTAGGACTTGTTCAGGTTTCTGGGGATCTTCCAGCTTTCTAGGTAGAAGGGCAAGTTTTTCAACCATTAGTTAGATGAACCCTCCCACTTCCCAGAATCAAAGAATTCCCATGGGGATTTCCCTGGGTACCTCTTCCTCCTCTTCTAAAAACTTGTGAGAGTCTATTTGAAGCTTTTTCTTTCAGCAGCTCACTAATGTGTATTTCTGGTACCTGTCACATTTATTTTGATTATTCATTCTGTGTCTGGGTTTTGGTCCATGTCCAATGAGCTTGAGAAATATATTTTTAAATTATTTTCTTTCTTCTCTTTATTGGCTTTCCATCTGTAATATAATGATCTCTGGCAGCTTTCTGGCTTTTGGCACTGCAGAGTACCTAGATCAGTTACAACAAGGTGACTTGGCATTCTGCGCAGCCGCCTGTGAGGATTTCAGCCAGGCCTTTGCTTGATTAATGAGCATTGGCCTATTCTTGAGATAAGTTCATGTTGGATTTTGCCCAAGGGCTACAGAGTGGGCACTCCAGGGAGTTTAGTGGAAGAAATCTGTACTTGAAATGACTTTTCTTTGAGATCTGTTTACTTAATGATTACTTGCATGAAGGTAATACCACTGATAAGGAGGAAAAGGCAGTCAAAATTGTCAAGAGAAGTACATTCATTAGATTTTTTTTTTTCTCCTATTTGTGTATTACACCAGTTCTCTCTTGGAGGAAAGATTATATGGTACACCCTATGCTGGGCCAAGTCCCCAAAGTAGGAGGGAGCTCACAGGGTGTTTGCTTGCATCTGCATGGTGCCTGTCAGCAGTGCCATTTGTACATCAGGGACCTGGAAGTGAGCAGTAATCCCCCTCCTGCTCTTCCCAGAGCTACTTTCCTTTGTGATGACTGGCATATCTCTGTAGATAACAATCACCAAGCAGGTGTAGGAGTTTATTTTAGTTGATTTCCTAAAAATCAATGTGTGACAATTTTACCTGCATGCTGCTGTCCCAGTAACTTCGGAATTGACTGCCCGGTTTCCGTCTCTGTGCCAGAGGCGTGGGTTGCTTGTGGGCTGCAGCCCCACCACCTCCTGTGGTCAGCCTGCCTGGTGAGGGGAGCTGCCCAGTGTTGTTGATGGGAAGGGCCAGGGTGTGCTTGCCAGTCCCAGAGCTGAGCCGCAGTTCTGGAGACATGACAGGATGCCAAGTTGCTCTAAAGGGCCTGGCCAGCACTGCTCATGTGTAGCTGTGCCCCCTCCACAGCTGGGGCTGTGCAGCAGTGGGTTTGTGAGGAAACTCGTGAGTTTACCTGCCCCTCCCATGTGCTGGTTATTTTCTTACCAGCAGGTCAAATAGGGCTGGGTGGGAGACTTCAGGGAGACTTGAAACCCTTGGGTTGAACGCAGGGAGTCTGAGAGGTAACTGAACAGTGTATAGGGAATATGCCAGGTAGCTGATAGTACTATGATTAAATCTGATATTCAGACCAGACAATCAGGGTTAATTTTTCTGCCCTTCAGGATTTCTACATCTGTAAGGAGTTGGGCAACTGTTTTGATGCACCATTGGGGGATGGGTGTTGAAATACTTAGCAAAAAAAAAAATCTACCGAGAATATAAACTATGCAATATTCGAGTGCTTCTGCTGCTGTATCAGAAGTGTTTTTCTGAAGAAATCATATGTGATTCTGTAAATCCCAGGTTCATTTGCAGAAGGAGAAGAAATAAATGGATATGTGCACAAAAAGTCAATGCACTGAAATGAAAAAGCAACAGAAGACAAAACACAATATGTGTGTTTTTAGAGTGTCTGTCAATCTAAAGTAATAAGTAAACAGAACCTTTTAAATTCATTCAAATAAATCCCTTTCAGGGCTGAATTAATTAAAGCATATTCCTATGAAATAAACCTCATTATATAAATCAGTGTGCCGATGGATAACTGATTTTGCAGCCAAAAAACCTCACCACTATAGGTGTGAAGCTTCCTGATCATCTAATAAATTGATAACTTTGAAGCCTAGTTGTGACAATTTAAATGTCATCACTATTAAACAAGTTGCCAGAATGCAAACAACCGTCGTAAGTCATTAAAATGTAATTATAAAGGACAGCTGGGTCTACTATCAATCTGGGCTGTGGGGACTCATAATGGGGAAAAATATGAAACTTTCACACAAACAGAATGAGATTGCTGCATGTGCCAACTCCAGCCTGCTCGGGAAGCAGGGGAAAGGAAAGAGTGCATGCAGTGCATGCCCAGTTACTGGTGCTCACGGCAGGGCTTGCATTGCTGAGATGGACATCGGAGTCAGAGGCAGTGTGACATCCATCACATGTCTTCCCTGTCTCTTTGCCATATATGAGTCCTTTTGCTTATTACCAAGGTCTGCCTTGCTAATGGGAGGCAGATAGACTGGGCAGGCAGACTGACTGCTACAGTCTAGCAGAAGTGCCAGTGACGTGGGACTCAGTTTGCTCTAGAGTGGAATGGTAGTGCAGTGGTATAATTGCTGTTTGGAGAACCAGGTGGACTCTATGTGATAATAAAGGTTTGCTTTTTGGCTGAGAGGAATAAAGGAAAAAGTGACTATAAGGCTTTGCAGGGCTAGACCTGATATGTTTATGAAAGCTGTGTTTAGTCATACTGATAACAAAGTTATTGAACTTTATTTTTCATGTTTATTATTTTCTTGATACTTTGATAAGGCCATGATGTGGGCAACAAGCCCAGTCCCTGCTACGTGTGGTGTAGCTCTAAATTCCCTTTGGTTTCAGCTCCATCCCAGTAGGTTCTATCTTTAATTCAGCAATGCAGCTTGCAGTCGATGAGATTTACTGCTGATATGCACCGTGGAAGGGTGGAACGAGCTAGAACTATGATACTGCTTCATTAAAATAGTAACCCCAAAAGGAGGCCCTGCAGTCTTTTGGTGTTTTATTTGTATGCATTATGGAGCTACAACAGCTGCTGGCTTCTGTAATTAAGCCCCATTTTCCCTAAATGTGGTGGAAAGGGTAAAATAAGTGAGAAATGCTGATCACTGGTAACATTCTAAAAGAAGTCTTTTGTTATGTATCTTGATGCATGTAACAATTCAAGTATTGGATAGCTTCTTTTTTTTTAAGCTTTTATAAATCTGAAGAGATTAAAAATATGTATGAATGCTTGTGTATTATTTGAAATAGTGGAATTCTCTTTTCTTGTATGGCAGCCTATAGCACATTCTTCTCAAAATTGAGTTGCAAATAATTGCAAGGTATGTTCTAACTGATGGGTGTTCTAAAAATATTTAGGCATCAAATTAATGTATCTTTTTTACATCTATGAAGTAAATTCTTGTGGCGCCTTGGGGCATTCATTGTACTGAAAAACACTTCATTTATTCTCACTGAGAAATGTCTGCTATTGCATATGGGTGTTCACAAACCATTCATTTCCTTCCTTTTGTGTACTTGGAAATGATCTAATAACTGAAAGTTCTTCTGTAATTATCTACCTTTCACCTTTGTAAATTGTAATTTTTGCTTGTTTTGAAACAAGAACCAGTTGGTATGGAGTTTAGAAAAACATTTAAGATTGTAAGCTGTTTCTAATGAACAGATTGTTTTCTGATGCAAATGGAAAGCCAAGTTGAGAGAGGTTTCCCTTTTTTATGCAGAAGGATGCAGCCTCTCAACAGGCTTTGTCCTTATTTTTTGGCAGAACTGGACTGCCCTACTCAAAAGTATAAACAAGCCTCAGCCTATCAACAACAGAAATGAGACACCAACCTGCCAAATACAGGGAAATCAATAAATGGAAGAACAATAAAAGTCAGTTAAGTAGGAAGTCTCATGTGGTGTGGATGGTTTCCTATATAGCACAAACAGATTTTTTTCTGCTGTTTGTTTCACACAGCTACGCTAAGGATGAATAAATTTTTGTCACCAATGCTGTTATGAAAAGCATGCAAATTTGAGAGATCACACTGGCTAATGGACAGAATGGTAATTTTGGAAGGAAAAATAAGCTTTTGTACCATTTTCATTCACTATCTCCTGATGTGAGATGACAATTTACTGCAGGTTTAGGAGATTAAATGTTAGTTTTCCATGTGTACCGGAGAGGTTTGGAAATTAACTTAGCAAAGATGAAGATACATGGTATTTCTCAGTGCACAGTGAGAGTCAGCAAGATGACATTGCAAAATATCCTTAGTAATAGGCAGTTAGAAAGTCTGCAGGGGATGAGGTTAAAGAAGGGTTAGCAGCTGACATCAAATCAGAAGCCAGATGTGCTGACCCTTAATCATAGGCTTTTGCAGGCTTTTTTTGTACTGCAATTCAGCATAACATTATTGAATTCACCTTTAGATTAAGCTGGTCTGCTTTGACATATACAAGCCCATATGCAAGTTAATGGCTGTGTCATCCACTTCATTATGCAAGCTTTGATAACAGACCAGCGAGGTGACCTCTGCAAGGAGCACCACTTTTCAAGGTCCTTAACATTTGCATTTTCGGTGAACAGAAAGTGGCACTCCCTATTGAGGTCATGTTGGATCATTAGTTTTGCGTATAGGAGTTAAAACTGGGAATACTAATCTGCCACATCTTTTCTTCTTCTTGTAAAATGACTTAAAGCTATTTAATTCAGCGCCCTTATGAAAGTTCCTTGCTTCTGTACCAGTGCAAAATTTTTGGCTTTGCAGAAAATGTGTTCTTAAGAGACAGTAATTCCTGCAAAGGCATAGGTGTTAGTGCCTAAAAGTAAACATGGTCAGAAATTTTTAAAGAACTAACAATTTTTTAAAAAAATTAAGGTCTGGGAATAACAAGGTTAAAAGTGTGCATGCAAACCCTAACTGTTCCGTGTTGCTTTTATATGCTTCTGCAGTCTTAACTCATGTGATTATTCTGCGGGGTATTTTTGCATTAGAGCTGGAGTGAAAGAGGGCTTCCCATGGCACAGTTCCTGTTAGTTTAACAAATACTTTTGGGTTGCTAATATAAGCTTAAAATAACACAATATTGATGTAATGTTATCTTTATTCAGAGGCTGTGCTTCTGACTTGCTCACTTACACAGTGCTTACTCAACAAACCGCGCAGTAATCGGAGGTATTAAGGTCAATGGCAACAGATCTGTCTCTCCCACTGTGCACTAGAGACGACATTTACTGAGTATTGCACCAGTAAACTCACTGCTGATTCCCCTGAAGCTACTTACCTTTCATGCAGCTGTGGGAAAGGATTTAGCCAGGAGCTGGCCAGTGGACTCCTCGTGCCCTTTGGGGTCCTCAGCGTGCAATTTTCATCCCGAGTAAGGCAGGTATGCAAGAGAGAGGACTTGTTTCTTACTTGAATAATATCTGACCTTCCTGTGAGGTGTCTTCAGTGGGAATTGTGTGTTGCTGCAGTGGATGACCCTGATGGCATCCTCAGTGACCTGGAAATCCACATAAAATGTAATCATCACAGCTATTAGCATAATATCCCATTTCTCAGATACTGAAACAGAACTCAATGGTCTGATGTCTCCTGTTCACAAGGCAAGGGGAGGCACATGTATGGGCCAGACTTCTCCCATGCTTGTTTTTAGGCTGTTTTCTGAATTTCTTAGCACCTATTTCACTCTTACTTTTGTATTCTGTCCTTTATTCCTATTAACTGTTGCTGTGGGAAAGCAGTTTAATTACTTTAGCACTTATACCTCTGAATTTGTGGTCCTTATTTCATGTGTATGAGGAGTTTCAAGCCAGTAAGGTTGGGTGATTTATGTCTTCTCACAGGAGTTTCACCCAGGAGTTTGGTCACTTCATTTCTGAGGAATGCAGCTGTTGAGGAAGTTTGTCATCATGGATTAAAAGATAATGGCTCTTTAATACTGCTTGCATAGAGACAGCTTCTAGTTTCCTAAGAAGCCTCTACTTTTTGGTGAAAGCTTTGCTCCTCTACATAGATATATTTCCCTTGCAAGACTTAAGTCTTCAAAATATAAACTCATTTTATATAAGTTTCTCTTTGAGACTTGATTTGCAGAAATAATGGATTTAAAATTTAAAATCCTTTTTAGCAGGGTTTATAAACCATGGGAAAGGCATCCATGCTATGCCACTACTCTGCTGGGACAAGAAGCACTGCATGAATCTCCAGCTGCATAGAAAGGGGAGACATTGCAATCTGCCAGATGTAATCCTCACAAAAAAGACACCAAAAAGGTAATTGCTGGTTTATTCTCTTTCTGAAGTGGCTGATGCCAGGATCAGTCAGCAAGCTCAGCTGAGGAGGGCCTGGAGTACCTTTCCATGCTTCGGTTTTAAAGTTGCCTCTGCCACTAAAATAAAGGCACTGAGGGGAATTCCTGCCAAACCCAGAGCAGGACTGTGCTGGTTGGTGATGCTGTGCTCTGCTGTAGACCTGCAGGACCTCCGTGCAGGTGTGTTTAGGACATAAATGTCATTTTGCAAACTGGACCCATGTTTTACACCAAATTTGCTACAGAACTCTAATGCACCAGCAGAAACTGGGTGTTCTACAGTAGCTTAATTAATGTTAAGACATTTGAAGTTTGTTAAATATGAAATTGTTTCATAATGAGAAAGAATTCCTCTGAGATACTATTTTTTATTACTTTTTCTACTGCATGACCAGCTTTGGACTGGAGGTTAAGAACAAAAGCTGGATGCTTCTGCAGGAATTCTCCATCTAGAAATAATTACTGAGGGCAATGCTGTAACTTATCTTTCCATTCCAGACGTGACAACCCTTTCAGGTGATTAGGGGGAAGCAGACCTCTCCATTAAATTTTTTCAGGTTTTCTGCAGACTCAGGAGGACATTTATACTCTCTTCATGTATTTAAGTTGATCTTTGTCATTCTGTGGCCTGAAACATCTGTTTTAAACAACAAAAGCAGGGATTATTAATCACTATCCTATAGGAAGGATTTAATTCAGTAACAATCTGCAGAGCTATAGAATTGTGCAATAACTGGAGCCTTGCTGATAGCACGGATAAATTGAGGCTTTCATTGTATTGAGATGTCAGTCCTGCATCTGTCATCACTGCTAAATAATTTTTAAAGGCTTAAAAAGCCCAAGAGGTATCCTGTCCCTGGATGAAATACCAAATTCATTTGTTCCTATCGTCTGGGTGCTATTTTTGGAAATAGCGGAAAAAATAGACAAATCATTCTAGTAACTATATTCATATTTGTAGTTTAATCTTTTGAAAGGGGGATAAGTAAGGCAATTGTAGCAATCTGTAGAAACTCGAATATGCTTAGTGACATGTTTGCATTTTCTTTTTGGTGAAAATATTAAAATTGGAAAGTTGTGTGATCCTTAAAGATTTCTCTCTGAGGCAGAGGAAGTGCAAATGGGCACAGAAGGGGTGTATAGAAGCAGCCTCTGGATGCTGACAGTAACAACAAGGAAATGAGAGTGTGCAAAATATACCAAATAAAGCCTTTTTAAAAATTTCATGATATTTGCACTAGTTTTGCACTTGTAACACAAAACAGTAAATACAGAAGTAATGCAAACTAGCTGCTGCAAACCTGGGGAGATCTTGGGTGTGCAAATAAATGCAACTACTCCAAAATTACTACTTGATATCTGGTCCTTGGACTAAGCCCTCAAAGAAAAGAACAAAGATAAGCCTCCTGCAGCTTCATATGTAAAAACCTCTATAGAATGAGAGAACTTCAGCTTTGTGTTCTGCAACTCAGCCTTTGAGTTTTGGGTCTTCAGCTCTGGATTTCTGCAAATACAGGATGGGAAATCAAGAGTGTGGCCTTGCCAGTGTGTGCAGTGGGCTGAGCAGCACATCTAATCACACTGGGGTTACATGAAGGGAAACCCTGAAAATCAAAGAAATATAAATGATCCATTTTACCACTTTCTCCCCTTTAATAACCATCCTGATTTCCCCAGATTTTACAATTGGGCTTTATCAACTCTTTTCAGTCTACCTAAATCTACCAACTGAGAAATGTTTTCTTCCTGTCTATATCAGAAAAACAAACATATGTTACCCACTGTGAGACCCTCCCCAGCTGGGCTCCTGTCTTGGGTAAAAAACGGTTGCTTGCTGTACTTTGAGTGTGAACACCAGAGTGTCAGTCTTGTCAACTATGTTTTTTCTGGACTCTACGGCAAGGACAGCATTCTCTGAATCTGCTGGTTGCAAATAATCCCCAGTAATGCTTTGTAAAAAAGAATCTAATGCATGTAGGAGGGGATGATGTATTTATGTAAATCAACGAAAACATCCTCAAGAATTAATGCATTAAAGTGGTTAGGAAAGCCAGCAGTGAATAATAGGTATGGAGACCTTCTCCTCTTTGTCAGTGGAGACTGGGAAATGGGTGAAGCTGCTATAGCTCTGTGCGTGCCAAGTAGATACAAAATAATTGTCAGCACTAGAAAGTCACTTGATAGCAGTAACTCAAGTAATATGTTGTATCTAATTCAAATGGGTGAATATCATTAATAGTTGTGTGTGCTGGCATGTAAGTACATAGCAAAATTAATTATTTCATTAATGAATATTAGTACTTTCATGGGTGATCTTTCTGGAAACAAACTTTCTTTGTTCTCTACAAAGTTGAAGAGAATTGGATCTCTGCATTTCTTTAGAAGTCTGGCTTTTGATGTCCAAAATTGACAAAAAAAATGCTAATTTTTAAGAAAATTAAATTGTGACAGATCACTTTTAAAATTTCAGTTTATAGGAGCAGTCTGAAAGAGGTGGAAATCCTGCTTTGTTTATGTTACCTGTGTCATGCTGTTTGCAGTATTGGAGCAGCAAATATTTTTTTTCTAGTATTAGTACACATATGAAGGAGACCAGATGTCATGTAGTTTCCATATTATGCCTTAATTTTAGAGAGAAGTGGCTACAGCTAGCCAGGGTATTTTTTATTTTTTTATTTTTTTTTTATTTCTAGCTGTAATGTCTGTAAAGATGCAGGTCTTGGGGTGGGTACAGATCCTGGCTGAGGAGCAGAATAGCCTGAGGACTCCCATGCAAAAAGAGCAGAGCCCTTGATTCCTGTTATGTAACTTCAAAGGCTCTGTCCATTGCACCTGACATGGCTCATGTCTTCTAAAGGGGCTATCAGAATTGAAAAAACTAAACTCTTGGCTGAATGTTTCATTTGTTCTCAGTTAGTGGCAAAATCCCTATTCTACTTAATGAGATTTTCCTTAATTCAACTGAAACAGCTTTTCTATATGAACATGTGTATACACATTAGTATTTCCTTTTCTTTCTGTATGTACTCTTTTCTTTCTGCTGTAATATTTTCACTGTAAACAGGAGCAGTTTACCTTTGCCCTGGAATTTACAAGTAACTTGGATCTCCTCAGTTTACTAATGAAACAGAGTTTTAACTGACATTATATATATATATAAAAATAAAGTTAAATGAGCTGAATAACTGTCTTGTGGCCAGATCAACATTGTACAGGGATGGCAGACTGTTTCCTATCTCCTTATTTCTCATATTCAGAAAGGAGATATTTCTCTCTTAAGTTCAGAAAAATCTCAGCAGACAATTTTTGGAGGAAGTTCTGTTAAATAGCAATTTTTCAAAGTACTCACCAGAAACAAATTATGTAACAGCCCTGTGACAGATTTATTTAGGGATAAACACACATACTGGTTTGGTAAACAGCTTTTAGTTGCTTACATTCAAGTTGTTTGCTTTGCTCCTGAAAGACAAAAAATGGACCTTTTTTATGGTACCCCTAAAGTAATTTCTAATTCAAACCACATCAGATGGAGGAAAGAAAATGAAAACCAAACCCCATTATTTTATCACAGTCTTTTTTTGAGCCTGGCATATATTAGATATATAATAAACCAAACTCTGAGTATTTCAAAAATTTCATCTATGTAAAATTCTATACTAA
>VWZN01015879.1:717991-879329 GCA_013396955.1 Regulus satrapa | reverse complement strand
GTGAGGGACTGCGGCCACCGCCGCCACCATCACCCGCACGCCCCCGCCGAGGCGAAGCAGCCGCTGCCGCCGAAGCCCCCGGGCCAGCAGCGCGGGAGTGGCCACTGTGGCGAGGATCTGAGCGCGTACGCCAGCATCAGCTTCCAGAAGCGGGAGGAGATGTAGGAGCAGAGCGCCCGCCGGGGAAGGTGAGCAGGGACGGGGCGCGGCTCCGCTCGGGGAGTGGAACGACCGCGGGGAGGGGGCTGGCGGGGGTCGAGGCCGCTCGTGGCGGTGCCTCCCCGCGGGCTGGGGGCCGGCGGCATCGTCCCCCCGGGCAGCCTCCGGTTGTGTTGGTTCCCTTGAGCCTTCTGGCCTCACTGCAACCTGTTTTAGGGGCAGAAGCGTCCAGGAGCGCAGCATCCCTGCGGGTGTCCCGCCGCTGGCCCGCACCTGCGTGGGCTGGGGAGTGCTTGCAAAGCAGCTCTGGACTCTCCTGTGCTTACCACGTTTTCCACGTGTTGCAAACTTTTTTTTGTTGTTGTTGTTGTTGTTGTTGTTTTTTTTTTACTTTTCAGAATTAGCAGTGCTTCAGAAGTATGTGGGAGGGGGGTGTGAATGCGAGTCGCTTCTAGTATTGGGCTGGAAACAGGATCCTTACTCTCAGTGTAATCCTGATTGGGTCAGTACTCATGCTTGTGGCCAACAGTAGAGCAGTAAACCGTGCTAACACGTGCACGGCTAAGGACATCTTCCTCGAGGGGCTGTGACCAGTGTTAATTCAGTTTTGTTGGAAGCAGCTTTGAGTTTGAAAACAGACATCAACGCCTATAGAGCACAGTATCTATCATTTGTGTTTCAGTGTGGCTGTCCCTCACCTCTCACCTATCCCTGGGCACAGTGCTACAAACAGCACAAGAAATGAGCCCTATGAACTGTGTTTTTGGCACTGACTAATGTGCTCTGTTTCTTCTTGAAGCTTTTAATTTTTAATTCGGGGAAAACTTCTGCCAGGCTGTTGCACGTTGATTACAGACATGTAAGATGAGTAGGAGCCTTGTTGGAAGCAGTGCGATGTTTCTGTTGAGTGGGAGCTTCATGCAGCACAGAACAATGTATCTTGTCAGGAGCTCAGGAAGTACAGTGCACCTGTGTAAGTCCTTTCTTGAAAGGTGAAGAGTGTTTTGTTTGGTGCAGGCAAGTACTGGCAGATAGTTATCTAGTAAATTTTGTCACTCGATTTTGTTTCCTACGTACCTGAGTGGCAGCAATCACAGTAGTTTAAGCAGTTACTCTGAATATGTGCAGTGACATTAGGAGGTTAGTCTCATACCACTCTTTACATCATCTTAGTATTTGTATCACCTGTTGGTTGTGCTGAAGGGACCATCGAGGGCTGGTGTTGCTGTGATGCCTGGGATATGTTTTTAATTTTTAGATGTTTTGCATCCTTACAACCTGAACAAAAGCAAAAGAGTCCCTTCACATTTAGTGCTGTTGCCCAGTACAGCAAAGCAATATTGTGTCTTAGTCTTATGTGACCTATAAATACCAGGTTAATTTGAAAGTTCGAGATAGGACTTAAGATCAGAGCAAATATTACTAATTTAGTTCAAGTGGTAACTGGTAAGAAACAGTAATTTTTGTGGCTGACAGGACTGTGCTGAGTGTCAGCATAGTGACACAAACATTCAGTTTGTGACTAAATGTACACAAATTTACACAGCCACACCTTTTCTCGGTTCTGGTATATGTTTTCAAGGGCCCTGTTTTTGCAGATGGCTCTTGTTACCCTGGGAATCCATATCTGCTTAGGACAGCACTGGTGTCGCGAATTCTTCAGGAGGGGATTTTTGCCATAGGATGTAATATGTTCTGCAGTTAAATCACTTTGCTGGGAGCGTCACTGTTCCCTCCCACCTGTGCAGTGCTGAGATGGGAGTGAAAAGAGATCCTTGGTCAGTGTGAAGGTAAATAAAGAATATATGAAGGGTATGAGAAGACAGGTCTGTCAGGGAATAGTGTCATAACTGTTTGCTAACACAAACAAGTTGGTTTTTTTTGTTTTTTTTTTTTTTTTTCCAAATGCACTGCTTTCCTTTTGCTGTGGACAACTTTTTAAATTGAACTGTGTATCATAAAAGCTGTGGCAATGCTCTGCATGGTGGTGTTAGGTAGATACCTGCTGAGATTATGCTGTTCAGTGAAAGATTAGGATGTGGAAGACCTGATATAAGAACTGGCTGAAAAATACTATGCAGATATTTTTAAAAGCAGCACTGCGTAAATTAGCGTGTAACAGAGTAATTGTTATTTGAAGTTGGTTCTTATTTCCCAAGATTAGGATTGGATAGGGGAGGCATAGCTTCTTCTGGGAGGCAAGGGAAGAATCAGGTTGTAATTTTATGGGGAGTTTGAGCCATGGCTGTTCCTTCGCCCTTCCCACTATAAAGCTTTGTTGGTTGCTTGTAGCCTTCCCAGACATTAACCCTCATGACTCTTATTTCCCAGGCTAGATTTCTTGCCATCAGCTGAAACTTGCAAAATTCAGCCTGACTAGCTCATATCTTGAGTGTGCTAAGGAAGGAAACCCAACAATGTTTCATTCATACCAAACCATTTTTAAAGCTATTTTTTGACATGTGCTTGTACCTTTTTTGCTTTGGAGGTAAAACTTAGGTTTGGCAGGAGACTTGTTCCATGTAGCTTGTACCTTATGCCATTCCTAAGAAAACCTGCCTGGGGCTGAGTGATTTATGGGACTGCTTGCACATGCCTGAAAAAGTTGTTGAGCACCTTCAGCCGAACTGTTCACCTGAAAACTCCACATGCACTAAGGGTGCTCCAGTTCCCCAAAGCTTTACCTCCCTTTGCCAGCAAGCAGCAGAGCAGGCTGTGCCTCCTTGGCCAACTTGTCCTGTGCTCCTTCTGGCAGCTGAGGCCGTTCAGGCCGCAGCTGAGAGCGGGAAGGTTGCGGTTGTGGTTTCTCCTGTTGGTGTCTGAGCAAGTGGAAGATGAAGGAAAAACTACTTGGTGTGTTTGCAGGTACAGTGGAGGGGAGAAAACATCTGGAGCTGGGAAAGGAAAGGTCAAGCTTCAGGTATCAGAGCAAGAGCTGGGGAAGGCTGCACTAAGTACCTTTTCTTTACTCTTCCTCGTTTTCATGGGTTATTATTTACACTTTTAATCTCAAGAGTGGTGAAGGGACTGCACATGCTTATTTTTTTTTTTTTTTCCCCATAGAACAGTATTCCATCCCAGAGGCCAACACTATCTGGATAATGCTTGTTTTATCTATTCTGGAATTTTCTGGTTTTGCTATCTACAAGACAATGACCCTAAATGTTGGCTGTTCATCTTCTAATGAGCAAAATGATTGTTGCTGCTTTGATGCAAACTAGCTAACTCCTGTCCTTTTCTCTGCTCCCCTGTCCTTCTCTGCCAGCTGCTTCCAAGTTGTTCAGGCATTAGATTCTGAAGTATTTTAAATTTTTTTCAACTCTAATTATTTCTCCCAACATTAAAGATACTGGCTGAAATAATAATGTTGTTTCCCAAATTTATTTTGAAAACATTTCTCTCTCATCCGTGGCATTCCTCTGCACTCTCCAATTCCATTGCCTTCCCTGTCATATATTCTTGTCTGTTTCCAAACAGCTGGCCCTGCCCTAGCTCTCTTCTTTTTTCCTGCTTGAAGAGCTGTAGTTTCAGTGCCATTCTGTATGCTCTCCTTCCCAAACTTTTACCTCTGCTTTAGAGAATTGGGTACTGTTTTGTGTGTCCAGCCTAGCTGGTGACTCTTTGGTGCTTGGATTCTCTGATGAGTGGCCTTTTATGCAGCAGCTGGAAGGCTACGTTGCTGCAGTTGCCAAGTTGTGCTGGGAAACACCAGCCCATGACGGAAAAATTGAGGGGAGAGAGCAGCGTAGCCCTAAGGCATTTTTCTCCCGCTTAGAGCTTTGCATGCACAGATATGGTGGGCTGGTCCTGGCTAGACATCAAGTGCCCACCAGGGCCACTCTATCTACCTCAGCTAGAGGGGAGAAAAATAGAACAGAAGGCTCTGGAGTTGAGATAAGGGCAGGGAGAGATCACTCATCAGTTACTGTCTCAGGCAAAACAGACTCAACTTGGGCAAATTAGTTTCATTTATTACCAATCAAAGGATAATAAGAAATAAAAACTAAATCTTAAAACACTTTCCCTCCACCCCTCCCTTCTTCCTGGGCTTAGCTCTACTCCCCATTTCTTTACCTCTTCCCCACAGCACAGGGGTATGAGAATGGGGATTTTTGCCAGTTCACTGCATGTTGTCTCTGCTGCTGTTTCCTCTGCTGAGTAGTTTCCTGTATCCTGAGTGGTCTCAGATGTCCTCACTCCTCTCTCTGACTGCGGCTGTGCAGGTTTTTTTCCTGCTCCTAAATACCTAATCCCAGAGGTGCTGCCAGTGTCAGTGGCACTGCTTGGCCTTGGCCAGCAGCAGGTCTGTCCTGGAGCTGACTGGCAATGGCTCTGTCACACGTGGGTGAAGCTTCCAGCAGCTTCTGGGAGGAACTCCCCCTGTAGCCCCCCGCTGCCAAAACCCTGCACACAAGCCCAAGACAGCAGGTGAGCTGGATGTTGTGGATTTGCTGTGGATCCTGCTTTTGGGGTTGCTGTGAGAAGGCTCCTCAAATGAGCAGGGGTTTTGAAGATGAACTGCTGATAGCTTGTGTTCTGAGTATGTAGTCAAAAAATATTCCAAAAATGGAAATCCTTAGATGTTGGTTCTGGAGAAACAGGAAATGCTGTAGCAGGATAGTAGAATGAATCCAGGTATCTTGCTTTGATCTCCAAAGCTTCAAAGCTTCATTTCCATTTTGTTGATGACTCTGAGAGCTCCTGAATGTAAGTGCTAATAACACGGAATAGAATAAGTGTAGTGTAAGCAAGTGGTAACTTGGCTCACTCTAGCTTTGATGCTGACTGTTTCACCCACTGCATGGGTGGTTTGGGGTTTCTTGGTGATGTAAGAAAATGGAAAACAGTACAATGGGAATTTCAGCACAAGGGCGTCTATAGGGTTGTTAGGCCTTTTGGCTGTATCCAGTTAAAGCAACTGAACTAAACTTCTGTGTGGTTCTCATGAAAATGCACATAATGGTAAACAGAAAATTTCTCATGTCATTCTTGTACTGTATAGCTGGGACACTGTTGGGACACTGCTTGCTTTTAAAATTTATTTCTTCCATAGTTTTCAATAGTTGTGTTCTTTTTCTCAAGTTAAAAACTTAAGATGGAACAACAGAAACACAGCAGTTTATAGAATCATAGGATATCCTTGAGTTGAAAGAGACCCACAAGGGTGCCAAAACAAGACTCGTACAGTTAAATTAAGTTTCTAGGGGTGTGTAGTTTCCCAAACTGAAGAACAGAAGTTTCTGTAGTTTTGGGTCAGCACCAAGGCAAATACCAGCATGTTATGAAAGTTTTTCATGCTTTGTGGGTATTGCTGTAGACAAAACAGTGCATTTCTTACTGTATGCACACACCAGTTTTCCCCCCATATGTAATTATTTGCCAAAATTGAGCCTGTGTCTCTACATACTTGCATATTTGCAGTTCTCCTATTTAACAAGACCACAAGCTTATAATTAATGGGTTTAGGTGTTTCTCTTTTGTTTTCCTGGCTTAAAAACTGAAAAAGATTTAGAAACAAATTCATATGATTATGAGGTGCTACCTGGACATCTTTAGCAGATGGTTTTCACATTTAGTTGATGTTTATACTGGTTTTTGAATTAGAAAATGAAACAGGACATTGCAGGGGTGAGGATGACACTGGTTTTTAATAACAACTGTAGGAAAATCATAAATTTCCTTAGATAACACTTGTGAATAGAGAATTGCAGCTCTTTAATAAGATGCAGCAAGCAGCTGTGGAATGGGAATGTTACTTGACCAATATTTTCAGTCTATTGCATTGTTTCCGGACTACTTTATGATGTCTAAAATTTTATATTCATTAGGACTGTACAGTTTTCCTGACTTTAATACATGTGAGCAAGTACTGAAAGTAAATGTCCTTGAATATTCTTTTGAACAAGTAACTGTATAATAGCTTGTTTGTGAAGAAAGTGGGGTTTTTTTCCCTAGTTTATTAAAGCTCTGAAAATGAATCTGTTCAGTACTGATTATAATGTGAATAAAGTCACATAAGCTTTAAAAATAATTTTGGCATCCAGTGATGTTATTTTCCAAAATTAATTTGATTTTACATTTAACCTCTGTGCTAAGTTTCAGTAAAAACTAATTATTGTGTTTGATTGACAGAACTATGAAGCTATCTCCTAAGAGATGAGAGGAAAAAGGAGGGGAAAGCTGTTCATGGGACCTGTGCTGTGACTAGGGTTTGTGACATGAGATAACTTGAGGTGAAAGCCAGGGAGCACTTGTAGAAACTGGTACAGGAAGGAGATGGAAATGAGAGAGAAACTACTTGGAAAACACAGAAACTATGACAGGATTGCAAGGTGTTTGTGATCTGAGGGGAACTGGGATAGTGATACTTGAAGGTTTGAGGATGAGTACAGAGATATGTGGAGAGCCTGGATATAGACAAAGAGTTTGTTCTAGAGGTGCTCATTTTGCATGGTACTGCTGTTTCCTGAAAGTGTTTTTCCTTCTGTATTTTTTTTTTTAAATCTTTATTACAGGGATGGACACTCTGCTTAGGAAGCACATGTATTCCTTATTTGTTACTGGATTTTTTTTTTCTTTTTTTAGTATTTGGATATTCTGCTGATCTTAACAGGATGATTTGCTTAGTGAGGCAAGCAGAGTTTACCTTCAGCTCTTCTTTCCTGAATTCTTTGTCTTGTAGTATCCCTGTCACAACCACAGCAGTAAACCACTGATACAAATCTGAATTAAGTACAAGATAAATAAGAATGAGTGAATTTTAACATTAAAACCTCTTGATTTTATAAAACGCATACAATAAAAGGAGGACTATATTCACAGAGGTGTTTTTAACTGCAGCATTTTCTTCTTTACACTCCACTTCTTGGACAGTTATAAATTTGATTTGGGTTCATTAGTTTGATAATATGACTTATGGATTAGAAAGTATTGATTCTCTTACTTTTTTTTTTTAAATTTAAAGACTGTATTGTAAAAGAAAACTTCAAATGACAAAGCTATTATGGTTTGTTATAGCAGATGTGGTTTTCATTTTATGGTAAGAGCTGCAACACAGATATGTTAATACTGACAAATATGTCTGAATTCGCAATTTGTCAGAGTGGTAAAAGCTAGCTTTTGGTTATCTGTACATGATCTGATGTGTTAGAGTACCTGTTCATAAAAGTGTGTAGCAGTATTCTATTTTTACATAATTCTGGCGCTTTGATAAGTGGTGATTATTATTTTGACTGCATGAAATAGAGATAGTAAAGGAGAGACATTGGTAACTAAAAAAAAAAAAAAGGTTCACAAGTTTAACAGCTTTACTCTCTGCTTACAGAAATGATGTGAAATCTAACAAAAGCCAAGGTGTGAACAGATAAAGGGAGATTTAAATAAGCTTGGCACTCTTAACTAACTAAAGGATGTCTTGATATATGTCTCTCTGATCATGTTTGACATATCTAGGTCATGTTCTCTGAAGACTATTATTAGAGATTTAACCTTGGGTAATTGTGAAGTGTATTTTCTTCAGAGTAATTTTTGATCAGGTAGATGAGACAGTGGAAGCTTGTGTGTGTTCAAGTGCTTGTAATAATTTGGGAGTCTAGTTAGGAGATCTGGTGTCAGCCACCTGAGCTGGAAGGTGGAATGTGCTGTTCCCTGGTATATCACAGATTTACCTGTGTGCAATTTGTCAACTGTTGTAAAATTCTCTTTTTTTTTGGAAGCTGGGAATGTGGAAGAAATGACCTGTTAAAATTTCAAATAAGATGTGCTTCAGGAGGACATTGTGCACTTTACAGCTAGTAGAGCTGTTGAAGTGTACTTGCACATTTGAACTCTCTGATGATATGAGTTATGTAATGGAGGAATGTAGAGTCTGGGAACAACTACAGCTTTAATTGACTGTGTTTCTTCTTCTGCCTCAGCCCATCCCCTCCAGCCTGTGTTGGTTAGGACATTTTTAACCACTAGGGCACCTAAGGATAGCATGTGCTTTCTCTGAAATACAGAATCTGTGTGCATAGAAAAAATGGGAATTTACTAGCAGCCTTGGTCTAGTTAGTAGCCTCCTATCTAGTTTCAGTAGTCTGGCTTTCAGTGTGGTGCAAAAATATTTGCTAAGATGTAACTATAGGGTAGGAGCTCCATAAGGTGGATTTGCTAGTCAGTAAAATACTTAATTAGTTTGTGCATGGGAGCTTTCCTGCAGTGGCACAGTTCCCTGAAAGAGGAGAGCTTGAAGCTGGAGTGGAGGAGACAAAAACAAACCCTCCCGTCATCCTCCTCACAAGATACTGCATGTACATCACCAGTAACATTCATGTAAATGCTGTGCCAAGAGTTGTGTGTCTTCATGGAGCGAGTAAAATAGCCTCAAGAAGTGTACATGGGAGGTAGAAGATTGAGTTTGTTTCTCTTTTTGCAGCCCATCTCAGCTGGGGTCTTCTGTTTATCAGTTTGTAAGTGACTCCAAAGGAATGGAAGGGACATGGCGAGCTTGAAACACCATGGCTGGAGCTGTGACTGGTTTCAGGTCTGTCCTGAGCTTCACTGTGCTGTGTGAGAGGCAAAGACACCTCAAATGACAGCTGTGTGTCAGTGAGGGAATCTTTTAGATCAAAACACCGGTTGGTACTTAAACTTCAGCCAGCTGGCCTTCACTTTGAAGAGAAGATTTCTGTGTTAGAAAAGAGAATTTTAACCCCTACAGAGATGTTTTGGCTTCAGAAGCCTTCTTTATGTGCTGCAGAGGAGTGCTGGTGTCCCAGTAATGCATAGGCACTTTGCTGAAACACCTTGAAAGTTGCTAGAGCAAGGAGACAATGGTCTTCCAGTAATTCTACTTTAGTTTGATGGTTCCTATACAAGTGATTGACAAGGTGTTTGGGAGTCACTGTCAACTGTGAGGCTAGAGCCTTCACATAGATCTTAAAACAGGAAAAAATTCTGGGGGCTCTTCTCTTTCCTGGAGAAAGGACAGGTGTAACAGAATGTCCTTTGCTGTGCCTGCCCTGTCATAGGGCTGGTAAAGTCTGCAGCCTTCCCTGCATGGTACAATGTGCTTGTATCCTTCATGGTACTTGGTCCCTGTAGGGATGTAGAGAAATAAAGGTTGGGTGCTTTGCTGAAATGATGGTGGCTGTTCCGCTTCTGACTCGCGTAGACGCTGTAGGTAAGTGATGGTGGTGTTGGCTGAGTGGTCTCTGAAAAATGGGATTAATTTTCATTTCCTCAGAAAAGTTTGTACTGTTGTACTTAGTGATTCCTCTCCTGCAATTCCTGATCACAATTTCTGAATTGTTACTTCAAAATAGCAAATAGGGCATTTATGGAGGACAATGTTATATAATAATGGGGACATAAACTAACAAGTTGCTTATTTAGTTGAGGCTAAAACAATGTTTTCTTACTTTTTTTCCCATTTTGGAATTTTTCCAGAAAGATTTTCCTTTCATATTACAGTTGCATTTCCTGGAAATGACCAACAGCAGGTAGCTGAGCAGTGCAATTCTTGAAAGAGGTAGGGCAGCTCAGCTTGCCACAGGATTCAGAATGACTCTTAGATGACAGTAAGGTGTTCCTTGTTTTGATGGGAATGGAGAGCTGTACTGTGGCTACATGAAGGAAAAAATGAGCAATACTCGGTTTTTTGCAGTAGTGGTAAATTCAAACTGAACCATTTTCATTTGGGGAAAGTAAAATCAAGTAATTGAAATCCTTAGTAGGACAAAAATATATTTTAGACAGGTGGAACAGCATTGTTAAAATTGAAAAAATTGCCTCTCTTTAACCTGTTACGCTTACCCTATTTCTCTTTTTGACTTCTTTGCTTGCAAAGCATGGCCACACTGTACCATCCTTTCATGCTTTGCTATGTTACAGTATTTTTAGCATTTGGTCCACTTTTCTGTGTTGCAGATCGCAGTTGATTTTTTTTCTTAATAGTGTCAACTAAACTGCAAAATAAAAAAAAAGTTTGTCTTTTAAAAAATGGAAAATTCAGGAGTACTAAAGTAACTAAAGTTAATTGCTTGATTTCAGATATAAAATAAAATACAGGTAAGGAAACCTCTCTTTAGGTGTACTGAAAACTACTTCAAACAAAGGAAACTTAATCTCCTGTGTGTGGTTCAGGAATCCCAAAAGGCAGGCTGGCTGGCACATCTGGGGCAGGTCCTGCAGGAGCTTTGGGCAGATGTTACCAGCTTGCCTTCCTGCAAAGGGCAGGGGGGGGTCTCACCTCAGCTGCCTGCACTACCATCTGCTGCTGCACTGTTTCTGTGTGCTGGTTCCATACCATGAAATGGGAACTGTAGTTAGGCTAGCATATTCTCTAGTAATTGTTTATATTTCCTCATTTTACACATAATGGCATTCAGATTTCTGAGAAATGGCAAAATAAGATGCATGAAGAGGAATTTAGTTTGTTTAGGAAGCTGTATGTTGAAAACTGTAAATATTTTTTTGTTGTTGTTGAAAGTTAATATTTGTTCTAGTGTCAGTATTTTGGAAATAATCTTGTATTTCGTTGACTTTATCATCATCCTGTGAACAGGATGCATAATGTTCTTGAATGCCTTGGATATCTTGATGTGAGTTGATAGCCGTGTGTGATTTCCATCTCTCTTACCAGTTTGAGATCAAAACGGAGGCAGATGAAACTAAATAGAAGAGCAGTGATGGAAGCTGAATAGCTCCAGATCATTCCTTGTCCTTTTCCAGCTGCTCTGCACACTCCCTCCTCCCACAGCTGCTTTTTGGGAGTAGAAGTTTAAGAACAGGTACACTGTGCATGAATACAGTACTTTAAACATGTAAATGGTGACCTTTACTCTTCAGTGCATTAGTAGCTGATCAATTCATATGCAAGGCAGTCTTGAATCCTTTAAACAATTTAAGAGTTCTTAAAAGTGAAACAAAACTCTCAAATGTATATAATTCTTTTCTGCATGAAACTTGTTTCTCTAGCAAACTCTGATGGAAGGGAAAAGCCCTGCTGAAGGTGTGCAGGCATGTAGCTAGGGCATGTTTTTTCAGGCCTTTGAACTAGGTTAGGAATGTGTCTCAAGATGGAAGAATGAATAGTTACTTGGTGCTTTTAGCCTCCGGGCTTGAAACTCGCAAGAGGAATGTTATTGTGTCTTCAAAGCCTGTTTCACACAAGCCTTTGTTGAGAAGGAACTTGGAGAGTCTTTGTATTATCATGCTCACAACAAAAAGAGCCAGCCACCCAATTTGATCTAATTGGGCGGCAGTGGTGAGATGTTTCTTCAGTAGGGAAGGCTCTGGAAAATGGGGTGCATATTTTTAATTAGGAAATACCCTTTAGAGTGAAGGGATTGTCTACACAGACGTTTACCAGCTTGCTAAAACTCCGTAATTGTACTGATGCAATTCCCCATATGCACATCCCCTCTTTTGCCCTCTTCCCTGTGTAGTGCTTTCCCAGGAAGAAAGCAAATATTTACATTTCTTTCAAATTCTGTTTTGACCCTGAGGTAGTGGTAGCACATCCCTGGAGAAGGCAAGCTGAGGTTGAGAAGTGGGGTGGTTCAGGTTGAAGTAATTTTTGTCTTGCTTTCTCAAAAATAAACCTATATTCAGGACTAAATATGCTGTAATATATTAATACTACCTAAATTAAGACAGAACTTTCACTCAATGTAACTACCAAATGTTTAGAGGAAATAAACCCATTGCTGGGTTTCCATTATGGGAAATAAACCCATAGTGAACATGAGTGGGATTTGAAGTGCTAAAACCTTATTTTTGAGGACAGCAGCTTTAGTAGATACCCTGAGAAATTTATTTTCATTTTAGTGTGAGTAGCCTAATGTTTATTCAGACTGAATGATATCAACAGAAAAGATGGGAATGGGAAAACAGCTTCCCTTTTTTCAGTTTTCTAGTAAAAAAACCCAAAGAACTCTACAAAATAAGAAATTTTGAATTCCACAACTTCACTCAATTTAACCTACTAAAGAGAGATGAGGCTTTAAAAAAAAAGAAAAATAAATGTTTTTCAATGCCACATTTATTTTCTTAAATAACTTCTTTAGGCATTCAGGGATTTTGTTATTTTTCATCCTGTTTTTCATTCAAACAGCTTGAAAAGTCATAATATAAAATTCAGCCAGATACTAAATAGTGACCTGTGTTGGTCATTTATTTCATGTCAAGAATCTGGATAAATACACGCTAATAGTATTGTCTAACTAGGGACTATATTAAATGCTTAATTATAAGGTTATATTGCAGATCATCATGACTAAGTAGTTATTGGTGTTTGAGAATGACCATTAAGGACATGAAAAAATATGTTTCCTCATTTGCTAATCTAAATTTGATTATTTTAATTGCTTTAATTTGAATTAATCCACCGTGAAGCTAAGTGTCAGTATGTACATGATAATTAAAACGTATTTGAACTGATATAATCATGCAGACATGAAGGGTAGGCACAGAAAGGACCTGGATACAGGATGTCAGCGGATCCAGAGGAGCAGGAGCAGACAATCCATGAAATGATAGGAAGCTGGGTGGGGGAGAGGAGAGGGCAAAACCACAATTACAGAAAAGTGGTGGTTAATTTTATTGAAGGGTAAGAGTGACAGGCATGCTGTGGAAACTGGCCAGCTCCTGGGTAATAGAAGTTTCACAAGGTTAGAGAAGGGAAAGTTGTGTAGGAAGGGGTACAGGGGCTGAGTGAGCAGAAAGAGAAATTGGAATAATGCCAGGAAGCTCAGATTTCAGTTGATGTAATTGGACTTTAATGGCTTGAATGATTCATAATCTTTTAGCTTGATAGGCTATTATAAAATTTTAAACATAGGTATGAATGAAGCCTTGTGCTGATAACATTGTAGGATTGCAGCAGTGGAAAGCGTTGATGTGCCAAGAATTGTTGGGGAAAAAATAATTCCTCTAACATATAACATGTTTGTAAGTTTTGTGTAGGCATATTTTGGAGGAAGGTTTGAATGATCCTTCTGCACGAATGGGCTATGAATTACTTTTCACTTAGGTGTGGAAGGGGAGGAGTCTCCAAGTGATGTAAATTGCTGTACCTACTTGAGATTGGTGGGCCTAGGTCAGCATGCCTTAATTTAGAATATGTTCACTTAACAGTTTTTCTTTATTTATTTTTTCTGGAAGCTGTTACTACACTGTTCTGTTCAAATTAAGTCACTCCTTATTAATTTTAATTAGGTATAGTAATGAGTTAGCTCTAAAAGCCTGCAAAATGGTCTGTAATTCAATGTCTAGTTTATCTCCTACTGTGGTTATTTCATCTTTTCCAAAACTTCTTCTCCTGAAGATGGTTGAGATGTTTGATCTGTCTTGATTCAAGCTTGTTTACTTCTGTGTTTCCTCGAGTAGTTCATCAGCTTTTATTTCTTTATCAAATAACTCCTGTGATGTTAATCATAGATTTGGGTCACGTTTCAGCATTTGCGTTTGGGTTGAAGGAACAGGTAAAAGCAAGACTATTATTAGCAGGATTGCTTTATACATAGAAAAAAAGAGGACTACAGAACATATAATGGTAGCCTTTGCACTTCATGACTGGTATTTGTAGGACTTTCCAATCTGTTTGTGTTTTTAACTGATGCACTCTTGTAGTATTACTTCTTACTATTCTTCACTGTAACTTTTTGAAAGGTTTTGCTTTGTTTCTGTGAAGTCAAGAGTGATACAAGTCACTGTCTGGAATCTGTTCCCTTGGCTTTATCTGCTTATCCTTGGCTGGCAATTGCAGCTTTCACCATTGTTGTGACTTCCTCTGTTCTGATTGCATAGGCTCAGTTCATGCAGCTACATCTGACAGAATTAAGGCCAGGGAGTGCTGCTGTAAGTATGGGCAGTCATTGTGCTTCAGAATGCAAGACACAGGTTTACCATCAGCTTAAGGAAATGGAAGACCCTGTTTCTGTCTCCTTGAACTTGTATTCCTCTGGAGAGTTGTTTTTGGCATCACGTGGGGAGCACTTGGAAATGTATTCAGGTGGAAATCCGGAACAATTTCTCTAGACAGCAGCTAGCTCCTTGTTTGGTTAAAACCAACTGTGAAACCTCATCTGCTGTATTCTTTCAGGCAGCAGATCTTCCACTAATGTGATTAGTGTCTTACACTGTCCTTGAAACCACACTTGTCTTGGCCTACAGTACTGCTGCTTCTGCCTGCTGCGGAAGCTCTGTCTGAGATTGTCTGCAGGTTTGCTGTGAAACTGTGCCTTTAGTGAGTTTTGATCCTGACCAGCTGCAGCACCAGTCCCTCAGCCCAGGGACTCTTTGCAGCAGGTGAGCTGGGTGAGAATATGGGAGGGTTTATCAAAGTGAGTTTCCTTCTTCATCCACCTTGGAGGTGCTGCTTTGAAGTAAGAGTGCAATATAAGTGTATTTATGCTGTTAGAAAAAACCCCACTTCTCAATTACGTCTTGTTTTTGCTTAGGTAGTCTGTGTCTGAAAAGAGACAGACTTTATTGCCAAACCTGTGCTTGCTGCTTTAGTACTCATGCTAGTTTAGCTACGTTAGTCATCTTCTCAAACAAACTTTTTCTGCCAAAACCCAAATCTACACGACAAATTAGCCTTTCTAGTTTAGATAAGGTCATATATATGTGGAAAATATTTTCAGGTGAAAATGAAAAATGTATGTAATGGCTTCAGACAGCTGTCTTCCAGACCTTCAGGGGTATAGTTACTCAAGATGTCATATGAGAAACAGGCAGAGTCCCCACCTTTCTGCCCCCAGTTCTTGGTCAAATTGAGTGATTATAGGAGGACTCAGTAAGTAACTGACTCCAATATTCAATAAGTAACTGCTGTGATAGAAGGAAACATCAGTTTCCCTAAAACATTTCCTGTTGGTCTCACAGCAATTCAAATGAGTCTGTGGAAGAAAACTTTTGTTCTTTTATTTGAAAATCTCTTGCGTGTTTGTCCCCGGTGGTGTATTACAAAACTGGAAGTCTGTTGTCCGGCAGATGCATGATTGTACAAACAAAACTTTGTTTTAACTATTTGTTGAACTTCTGACATTATGATCTCCATGAAGAAGTAACCTCTAAAAGACAACTCTGCCTTTCTGCTGTTCTGTGCAGTATTTCCAGATGTATTTGGGTACAGCTGTAACATTAAAGTGCTCCAAGAGCTACTACGGTTTTCTGTAGCTTGGCTTTGGTTTCTTCCTTTGCTTCAGTTTTCTAATGCTTTCTGTTTTAAATCTTACTTATTAAGAAGTGTTACTGTATTCTGCTTATTTTTTCAAATTACTGTGTCATTTATTTGGCAGGAGAGGAGGAAGGTTAAAGTTCTCTTTACCTCCTCCCCTCCTCTCCAGTGAAATTTTTGATTGTTCTGTTTAACGAGTCATTTTCTCTACAGCTGAAGTTAATTTAGTGGCTAATCCAAGAAGTGAGTATTTTTTGAGTGAGGAAGTGAGAGAACTTTAATTCTTTCCCCTCTTTTCAAATACAAAGGTGTTTCTTGGGTGTTTAAAAAAAAAAACCATGGAAGAGAACAGTGCCTGTGGGAGGTATTTTATCATTTAACAATAGGTAACAAAACATCCATTGACTTCACTGGAGTGAAGTTTCCTCAGAGTACAGGGGGTGTAAGGTAGAGTTTGCAGTGCTGTAGAGCTGCTGTATGTGAAGAAATGTGCTTTTCCAGGGGGACATTATCAGTATGTACAAGCTGATAGTGAATGCTATGGAACTCTTAGGTGCTCTAATTCTTTCTTTCCTGTGGAAGTGTATGTGTGCATTAGAGTGAGTTGTGTGCTCTGAGCTGTTGAAGCCAATCTGATCAAGAGTATTGTTTTCCAGAGAAAAAGGATAATCAAAAATTTGAAATTAAAATCACTTGTGAAACATTTCTGATGCGTATGTCATAGATTTGTAAAATCTGTTTCATATACTTGTTTGCTGAACATAGGGTCTTCTAATTTGGCTGAATAATACCAAGTTATTGTGTGGCAGTGTCCTCACACACAAGGGTTTGATTAAGTATGAAAAAAATATTAAAGGCTGGCCTACATACAAACTTACACAGAGAAACAGAAAGTGTGAATTAAAGGAAGATAGCATTTTAATGCAAGTATTTCTATACCGTGCATGATAGTGGCTCATCTGGGCAAATGAAAGTGATGGCATAGAGTGAAAGATTCATTTAGACCTTTGGGGAAGACACAGACATTTCATACCAGATCAGGGTTATTTGAGGTTTTTTTCTAACAACTGGGTATAATTTTAACCAGGGTAAGTTCAGTGACTTTGTTTGCTCATGTGGACCACAGGTCTGCACAGCTATTCAAGGTTCAGTCTATCAGCTCAACTTCCAATTGACTAAAGCAGATTTCCCCCTTGCCATGAGCCCCTTCTGCCTTTGGGTGCAGTGTATGACAGTGTATTCCTGCCTTCAATCACGATGCTGAGCTGAAGTTGCTTTCTGATCTGGGCTTCCTCTTCCCAGAAAGAAGAAAGGGGCGTTACTGGGGCAGGTGTGGGTGTGGTTACAGCCATGTCTCTGGACAGCCTCTGGACAAGAGGGAGTTTGTGCTGTCAGTTCAGAGCATGAATGGCACTTGTACAGAGTAGCTGTGCGAGGGAGGCTTTGGGCATGCTTTCACTGCTACTTTTTAGACTGTCATTTTGAAGAATTACCCTGGCTCCCATACTGACACCTCCTTAGCCTGAGTACATGCATTCCAGTAGCTGAGCCAGGCAGCTACCTCAGGGACCTATCCAGGCTAAAAGTAGACTGGTGTAGGTAGGACAGAAATCAGAATTCAGATTCATTTCATTGTATTGCTACAGACCCTGGTGCCAGGGCAAAGGAGGGGATGCTGTGTGTGGTGGGAACATTGACGGCAACAGGAGAGGGTTGTGCAGGCTTCAAGTAGACATGAAGCAGTGATCATCATCTCCTTGCAACATTTTCATTCATTTTCCAAAGCGCTTATTTCATTGGGCCAAGACAATAATGATGGTGGGAAGAAGAAGTGACTTTGTTGTTTTCCTGCATTAGGATCATAAAAACTTTCTAAGTCTAATGGCTGGAAGTGAGCCTTATGCACAGAGGTTCTTTTGTTTTGTTTTTGTATAAACCCATTTGGTGTTAAGCAGCCAAATCTCATCCTTTATGGTTAGTCTAATGCGTTTTTTAGAAGCTACTGCACTTCTTGTTTAGTTTTCAGCCCTGGCTCCAGAAGGCTACATCTCCTTACATGGTCTTGTCTCTTACCTGCTAAGTCAGGAATAGAAAACCAGAACTGAACACCTCTCATTAGAAACCTGAATTTCTTCTTAGGAGTGTTAATTACTACAATAATTTTTCTGTCCTTTAGCTATGGAGAATTTTCTGTTTTTTTAAAAAAGATTTCCAGTTCTTAATAGAAATGGAAGCAATTGTGCTGAATTATGTAGTGAGGTGAGGGATTTGTTGTTGTTTTGGTTTGTTTACTCTTGAATAGCTTTCCTGAAAGGCTTTCTGTCTGCACTCTCTTGAATGGCTTATGGAACCATTCAAGCTCTTGCTCCTTGGGAAATGTGTCACTGGGAGCCCTCTGTAGAAGTTAGGCAGGAGAAGAAACACTGTGACTGAGGCTTATACTGTAAGCCTGTCGGAGTACCAACAGCAGGTGAACTGATCCTTTACCTTACCAACTATTTGACTTAAATGTGCAGGACATGTAATAGTTGTACTGAGTAGTTTAGTGCAGGGCATCAGTACTGAGCTGTTAGGTGCTAGAAGGGGATGCACTTTGTGCCACAAGGTAGATTCTAGGTTTTGTTCCTCAGATCTGCAAGCAAGTATTTGATTTGAAATCTTTGCCATCTTACTGTTTGTTTGAAAATTAGGAACAGATGCGGACTTAATGTTTTTTTTGCAACAATGATTAAATGATTAAAGCTTAAGACATTCTTCCAAAGAAGAAGAAAAAAAGATTTTTTTTTTTTCCCCCTCATATTTTAGGACTAGAAAGATAAAGGAGAGGGAAAATAATGAACTTCAAAGGAAAACTTTCTGGATCTTTTCATGAAATGCTAAATTAAAAGTAGAACCCAAGGATCAAAATTAGTTAATGAAATTTTTACTTAAAAAGAAGAAACCTGAAAATTCATGTGTGGAATACCTGATGGGTGACCTTTGCTGTGGGCTTATTGGGCTGAGTTTGGAAGAAGTCAACTTGTTATCTGAGGCCTCTGGCCATGAAGGAGCTGATAGAACTGCTATAACATGCTGCTCATCTTCTCACCATCCAAATGATAATGCAGTGTGTCATAATAGTGAGGATGTTTTCCTAAAGCTTGAGATGAACAGCAGGAATGCAAACTCCCAAGCACAACTCTCTTTTAGTGCTGAGTGTCCTGCACTAGTCTGCTGAAGGTAGGAAGTCACCTTTTGGATGGAAGGTCTCAGATATGGGCATAGGAAGGATATTGAATAGTTGTGCAATTGCAGCCATTAATTAATGGGAAGTGGCCTGTCCGTGGCCTTTGGTGAGCTGTGCATGAGTCTCCCAACACACTGAGAAACACTCTGATGTCACTTCCCTGTGCCCTGGTGTATCTACTGGTCTCTTTTCTTTCCCTGTAGGTCTGCTGGGGCAGGGACTGTCATTTTCTGTGTTTGTGCAGCAGCCAGGAAAGCAAGGCCTTGAGCTGTGGCTGGAGCTCCTGCACACTGTGGCAGTGCAAACAATGCCAATAATCATTATCACTGCTTATCACTCCTTATCCCTGCAGTTCTGTACAGCACTGGCTGCACCCTTGCTGAATGTGGAACATGCTGACATTTCAAGTCTTCATAAACCCCAAATCAGTAATCCTCACCTTGTTCACAAAATTTTATCCTCTTCTTCCATCCTGGTAGCTGTTTCTATCAAAACTTGTCCAGAAATGCAGCAGGATGAGCCTGCCTCATTAAGGTTGTAATCAGGAATTTCATGTGTACACCAGCTTCCTTTCCTCTGTTTTTAGCACTGAGTCGTGTGTGTGATTGCTTTCATTGTCTGTAATCTGTCTTGCTATTTCTACTTGCTGATTGGTTTTTAGGAATAATGGCAATCTTATGAGGCACATCTTGTATTATTTAGTAATAATTGGATCCATTTTAACATCAAGTGATACTTAGTTATAAAACAAATGACAGGTGATCTGTGATATTTCCTGCCCACAGTTGTTAGGCCGCTTGTGTGGAAGGCTCTGTGTACCTGGAGTGAGCTGCACTTGGAGCAGAGGTGAGACCAACAGGGTCACTCCCTGTAAAACAGCTTGGAATTGGAGCACTTTAGAGAGGAGAGAAACAGCTTCTAATTCTTCAATTTTATGACCACAGACATCTAAATTTAAATCTTCTGTGATTTCAGGGGTGATAAGACCAGATAGCTTGGGAGGTTCTTCCTTTGGAGCACATGAGAGAGAGCACCAGACAGAAACTGGTACAGACAAGCAAGAGGCATTGAAACACAGCGTGATCACTTGAGCTGTGCAGAAGGGAGAGCTGTATTTACCAGACACAAGTGCTAATAATGAGACTCCAAAGAGAGCACACCCTTTTATTCCACAGCTGTGCTGTGCCATGCAGAAGAGACAGGGTAGTTTTCCAGTGGAAGTTTGCAGCGTGTCTTTGCCTCGGGGAAGAAGTTCAGAGAGTAGAATTAGCATAGAATTTCAGAAAGGAATTGATCTACCAGTAAAACCATTATCAATTACGTTAGAGATACTCTTAATGGGTTGACAGAATGGTGGAGTTCAGTCTTGCTAAAAATTCTTGAATGAAACCATTCTAAGTTTGCTCCTCTGTACTGTGTTCATTACCTTGTAGCAAGCATGACCAATTTGAAAGGATGCAAGATAACAGATAATCATTGTAAGATGCACTAACCTGTCATCATCATGTGCTTCATCTTCCTTAACTTGGTATCTTACTAGATGAAAGTCCCAATCCAGGGAACCTCATTAATAATTGGTCAAAGGTAATAGAGCACATATGAAAGTGAAAACACATAAACACTACTAGTCAGCTGAGGGTAAATCAAACTTCCATTCTGATGTTTGATCTGTGGTTTGAAACTAGTCTGTCTGCTGAAAAGTGACCTCTGAAGATGGGCAGGAGGATGGTGTCCAGGTCAAGCGCTACTGAGGCAACCTTTTTAAAGCCTTTAAAACTACTGCGAATGTTTATTTCCCACCAAAGTTAGAGGTATAAAACAGGAATTATCAAAATTCTAAGTGCAGCTTTAAGAGAGTATCTTAATTTCATTTCTCAGCCACCTCAGTTTTGTCCTGTAAAGTTTTCTGTGATTTGGAGGGAGTTTTTTTCTTCTTCCCCAGATTTACTGGTGCTTTCCATGTTTGGTAGTGTTTAATTTGCTCTTGTTTTGAGTCTCCTGCTCCACAGGCTGGTTTGCCTTTTTCATCTCCTTAGGAAACAGAAAGGCAGCCCTGATCCCTTCAGAAAAACAATCTGGTTGCTAATAGTGGTGGAGAAAGGGAAGAGAAGCTTCAATGTAACTCTCACTTTAGCCCTCAGACCAAAAATCACTGGAAAGAGGTTCATGATAGCAAAGCCACTCAACACTTTGACTTGCATTTAAGAGTGGAACGTTTTTTGATATTTATTTCTCTCTCTCCAGAAATGTTTTTTTTATCATCCAGCTACTTCGTGACGGGTGGAGAATATGCCATTGGTTTATTCAGCACAGTAGCACGTGCCTGGTTGGGAAGAGCTGAGAAGAAGAGTGCACAGCTGCCTGTGGTCACAGATCTGCTCTGGGCAGTCTTGTAGTCCAGGGAGGACTTCTGTGGTCATTGTGAATCAGGGGCAAAAATGTCTCTGTATTTAGGTTGACTCTGCTGTGCCCATTACTGGGCATGTTTTGTTAGTACTGGCAAGACAGACTTGGAAGAAAACAAACTAATTATGAGACACTGCACAGAAGTTTACAAGTTGTTTTTTTCATTTGAGAACCAAAAGTAGGTTTTCATCTTCTACAGGTTTTCTGGTTTTAATATTTTCATACTGAAAAATAGAAAATAGAGTTAAGGTGCTGGAACCTGCTGTAGAAAATGAATGGCAGGCTAGGCTTCAGTGCTTTCAGCTGCAGAAAATAACACTTCATTGGTACCAGAATGTACTTGGTCTGGGCTGCTACCAAGTATCTTAGTAATCACAATATCAGGAAAAGAAAAGTCTGTACCTGTCCATCAGCAGATCCCAAATAGAACTGATTCTCAGAGAGTAGGGGTTTCTAAAAACAGGTATGCTGAGTAAACATTCAGAAAATCCCAACACGCACATGAGGGGGAAGATAGTGCAAGTAAATTTCAAACACACTGAATTAATTTGTACTCTGGAATCTGTAAGTTAGTAGGGTTTTTTTGGGGGGAGGCAGCGAGTTATTGCATTTTTTCAGTAAGTATGATATGCTAATTGTTACTTGCTGTGTATAAGCATCTTTGCAGATGAGAAATACAAAATGATTGTGACATACTTGTTAAGAAGCAGTCTGTGGCCACAAACCTGCAACAAAGTCCCAGATCTAGTAGGTATGGCTAAAAAAATAACTTTCTGTTGTAAAGTTACTGTCTAGACAACAGAATCTGATAAAACTAATACTTAAAATTGGGGATTTTTTTGTCTGAAATTATTTGATGCTCAGGAGAACAGAATTATCTGATTCCTTTGACTGACAAAAAGGAAAATGGAGCTTTGATAGTTGATTTAAATTAACTTTTGAGTTTGAATAAAGGTATTGTGTCTTTGTTTTTTTTCTTTTCTGAAAAGAAAAAGAACAAACTGCAGTCATATCCAAAAATGGTAATTACCAGTATTTTTTTAAACTTTAGATCTGCTACTTTTACTCCATAAAGTTTCTGTGGTACATTTTAGGGGAGAGCCCTTGGCAATTCTGCACATGATAAATGATGATTTCTGTGGTGGTTTAACAGTGCTTAGGATGCAGTTGAGAGCCAAAATACTTACTTTCTTAAGCTCTTGCATTAATCAGAAAAGTTCTTAGGGCATTTGTTTACAGTTGCTGAGTAATTTTCTTGTGTGATAAGCTGCTGTAGCTCTCTAATATGGGTAGTTTTTTTGTATAATTTCTGTTGGTGCTGTGGTCATTCACCTTGAACCAAAACCAGATTTCTTTAGCAGAAGAGTCTTGCTTCAGTCTTCAGTATGGTTTTTTATTAGATTTTTTTTTTCCTACAACATTACTTGGATTTTACATTAGCTCTTTAAAAAGTAGATTTGAAGATTCTTCTTGACAATCATTTTTCATTGTAAGGTGAAAGTGAGGACTGATAGCTGACAGATACAAAATGACATTAGGAAGTCTGATGTGTGTCATGCTAGAGTATTACCAGGGCTGGTGTTATAGGTTCCTCCACAGTAGTGTTCAAGTAGCTCCATCCATGGATGGTGTACAATTCCATGGACAATCCATTGCAGGTTTTTTTTTCCATCATCAGCCATGATGCGTGGGTTTGTTTGGTTTTTTTTGTTTTTTCATTTCTGTTGTTTTGCACCCAATTTCTGTCCTGTTTAATAAATCTCCTGTGTAATCTAGTAATTTTCTCACAATGATAAAACTAGCTCTGTTGGTCTTGACTGATCTCACTTGTCTTCCCTGTGGCTTCTAGACATCACTCAAATCAACAGCTCGATTTGTTACCTTGCACCAGCCCCAGAATAATTCCAGTTTGGATGAAAAATGGTAGTATTGTTACTTTTGGGCAGCTAGATGCTGTCTAAGTGCAGAGGAATTCAAGAAAGTGATCACATAACTTCAGTGGGCAAGAATGTGGTAGACTAATGTCAGCATAGGTAAACATAGCTTTTTAAACAGAATTTTTTTCCAGTTAGGAAAAAATTATTCTAAACCATGTTTTTGTGATGCTGAACTCAGAACTGGCAGTTGCAACTTAGAAAAGAGGCTTTGTGGTTGTCACTGCCTGTTTTCCAGGACTATTGTCAGCAATGGGGAGTAGCAGCAGCCAAAAAAATCCAGAAGAACCTGGGCAGTGTGTGCCTCTTGCATCATCAGGAAAAGGTACTGAGGACAAGAAAATACCTTTTGTTGGTATTTAAAACACTGGTGTGCTCACCACATTTTGAGCACGGGGTCCGGTTGTTGTGCCCACAGTGATAGAAGGTGGAGTGAGTGTCTTTAGCTCAGGGAAGGTGCAGGGGAGGGCAGCCCTCAGTCCAGGGAGATGGTATCACTGCTTCATGTGGAGTTGCATCATTTAAAAGGTTTGGAAAGTGGGTGCCTGAGAGGGGCAGTGGGTTCAAGGTTTACAAAATCGTGAGCTAGTGCAGGGGTGGGCGCCAAGCTCTTGTTGACAGAAACCCTGCAGTACCAGGACACTTGGTGAAACTGGTTGGGAATCAGTTTAAGATAGATGAAAGAAGAAAGTGTTTGTTTACATAGCAGGTAGCGAGTTTATGCAACTTGCAGCCAGAGGATGTTTTGAAAACAGGCTGCGTAGGCAGGTTCAAAACAGGGTTAGCATAGTTCATGGTCAGTGGGGAAAGTGTGAGGGGAGTGGACCACAGGACATGGGCTATTGGTTCTCTCTAAATAGCACCTTTTCTGCCTTGTTGGAGATGAATTCTGGAGTAGATGGACCATCAGTTCATCTAGTTCATCAGACTGGGTCATCAGTCTGACCTGGCTGGGTGTTTCTTACATTCCTGAGCTCTCAGGCCAAGTGAGATCTTTTTGTCATTCACTTAAAATTATGTTCTTGTTCATGGCAGGTTAGATGGAGGGCATGAAGCCTTTCTTTGCTTTTTTTTTTGGTATGTTCAGTAAGCTGCACCTCAGAGAAAGACTCTTGGGTCTAATTGTTAAATTCATCAGTGCTGCAAGCTGATATGACTATTACTTCTTAATTAACTAGAAGAAGTTTCCTTCTTTCTAGCCAGGAAAAAGTACTGGGAAGTCCATCTGGGAATGTGATTCATCCAGGTCATAGTCATAATTTTCCTCTCAGATTCTAAGGAGAGATTTGGGATAGTGCTCAGATACTAGTGATAAGATTTTATTTAGAGATAGCTTTCAGTTGTAGTGGTGAGCAGCTACACTGGTGTCTATGCAAGACTCCAAACCCACTTTTTATTACTTCATCAGTGGGATACACTCCCTGGTATTTGGTTATGTCCCAGTGTGCTGAGAATTGGGAGTTATTCAGCCAATGCCTCAATGCTCAGGAGCAAGAGTAAAACCCACTGGTAGAAGTCACTGAATCTGAAGGATGTGAGTAATTCTTTTGCTAGAGAGTAGGATATAGTATTACAGTACTCTCAAGTAATTTTTTTTTAATCCTTCTTAACAAAGTTAACTTCAGTATAGCAGTAGGGTGGTAACCATTGGTAACTGGAAGACAGAGAGCCCAGGCTTACTACCCATATTTTTAGATTTAATTTGGGTAGGCTTAACACAAAAGAGGTTGTTAATAAAGAGATTTTGGAGGTTTTTGCATAATGTTAAGACTGGAGAGACTGCAAAGCTGAAAAATAGTGAGGGCATTTCTTTCAAAGGTGGTGACATTTTGTTTTACTTTTACTGTTAGTGTCTTACAGCAGGGTAATAAATGCCCCATTTTTAATGTAATGTTCTACAATGATTTTTTATCCTGGAGGAAAACTGAATTAATGGAAACAGCTAGGTTATGTCTAAATATGGACACTGTCAAGCTTCATCATAGCCTAATGTCAAGCTGCTGTAGAATCCGTCACTATGAAGGCTATGCTAGCTGGAGTTATTTTTCATGTGGATATATACATCTGATTTTTCCTTGCTGGGGCACAGTTGTCTTGGAAGAAGACTGAGTATGAGCCCTTGGAGAGTTTTTCTTGCTTTCTTCCTCCTTCCTTTCCCATCTCCACTTTCTTTTCCCACAATTGCAGTAAAATTTGATAGCTCAAAGAATAAATTAATCTTAAATTATAGAAATCCTTCCTTGAAAGAGACTGTAAATCTCAGCAGTACAATTCTTAGAATACAGAAAAGGAAGCCTCTGTTTATGGAAGAAAGGGAGCTTATTTTTTATAAATACTGAATAGAAGTGTATAAAGTAAAGCTTCCTCAATAAGTTCAGAACCAACCAACCAAAAGCCTCCCCAGCTCTTATGCTTTGACCAGGAGAATGCTTTCTTACTGTTACGAAATACCTCAAAAGTGCAAATATTTACTATTGCGTGAACAGTCTTAAATATTTACTGTTTGAAGCAGCTCTATACCTTTTCTTGTTCCATTTTGAGAGTACTTAGTGTTTCTACTTAATATACTGACTGAAAATAATAAATGTTAACGCTGTATTTAGTCATCAAAATAATCTTCTAACTTGCATAAAATGAGTTTGGTGTGGTGATCCAAAAGCCATTCTTGGTAGGTGGAAAAAAAGCACTAGAAGAATACAGAAAGAGTGGCTATATACATGATGAGCACTGGCACTGCCGACCTGAGCTTAGACGCTTTAAGATTTTGGTTGGTTTGGTTCCAGTCACATTGTGCAACAGGGAAAAACAAATGTATGGAGAAAACCTCCTTTGCTTTTTGTCCCTTTGTAGGATGTAGAAAGTGCCTGAGTGACTGTATGTCCTGGTTTAGGATGAATTTGGAGGAGACCTCTGAAGGGGTCCCGCTAGAAAGCAAATTCAAGTGGCGCCTGTCCCCACCAGTTTGGGAGACAAAAATCCCTTTCAAGTAAAGTGTGAAAAATGGTTTATTTAACAAGCAAAGTACTCACAAACATGGAAAAATGAGTACTATTATACAATGGCACCTCGCTGTTCTGAAGAGATGGCCAATTCCGAAAGTCCTTGTTGAGGGCTGTAGCTCGGCTCGGTCTCTTATCAGTCCTGCTCAGTCTCTTATCAGTCCCTCCGGTGCTGGAATCCCGTCCTGGTGGGACACAGGCTCCTGGTGCTTTTCCGGGTTTTTAGTCCAGAGCAGGGCCAAACAGTTCCAAGAAAAAGAAAACCACAGTCCAGGGACCTTCTCTGCCTCAGCTAGCTACAAAAACTAACTAAAAGCAAAGGAGAGCTCTCTCCTGCTGGCCGTACTGCAGACAGGACAGTCTGGAAGAGACAATGCCGGGGAGCCAGAGCAGTTTCTGAAAATGAACTTCACACTTCTTTACCCCCCTTTGCTCTCAGATCCAGTCCTAAAGGTGCAGAACTCAATATCCAGCATAAACAGAACAGATGACTGGGGATACAAGCATCATAAAGTCACCTTAGGACTCTGTAGAAATTAATTTTCCCACCTTCTAACTGTCTTAAGGTGGGGGAAGGAGGAGGAGGATGGTGACTTCTTTTTGTTTCCTGCAGATCATCAGCTGTAAGGAGTGAAGGAAGTGGTAGATAATGAAGTCTGCCTCAAACCCATTTGGTTTTTTATGCAAAGCCACAGTGTAAAGTTCCTTCGATTGCTTTGCTGATCCATTGGTAGTCCTCCATTCCTTGAAATACTAAATTCCTGCAGCTTGTACCTGCACAGGGACACGGTACTGATGGCGGCCAGCCGAACTCTGAGGGACACATGGAGGCACCTCTAGCACAGGGAAGTGTGCAGGAGCCACCTGATGCACTGTTTTGGATACAAGTTCTCAGGGATAAACGTCAGCACATTTTTTGATAAGTGTGTCTGAGTCTGCTGAGAGAGCATTTAACAAATGCAGCATAAGAGGAGCTGCAAGATGCTGAGGTTCCCTCTGTGGCTGAGAAAAGCTGTGAGCTGCATACCAGCAGTGGCAAATTTGGCTTTCTCAATGCCCATTCAAGGGGCCTTGCTCCTTAAAGCATACATAGTGTTGGTCTGCAGATGGATGAGTAGGGATAATGTTTCAGCCTGATGGCTACCAAAGGAAGAGAAATGCAGCACAGCCTAGAAAACTGTCGCAACTTTGTTCGATTTCTCTGTTTCTGGGGCAGTTTTTTTTTCCCACAGCTATACTCATAGAGCAGAAAGTGAAAATTCCGTCCAACTTCCTAATATATCTGTATTTCTATTGGCAGCTGTATTTGAAGCTTTCCTTGGCTATTTAGCTTTGAGAGGTTGACAAAAGCTGTCTGAAATACTCTTCTCTGATGATGAAGTAACTGACAGTATCACAGCATGTGGGGAGAGCGTTCTGGACAGCTAGACATGGAGGAGAGGCAGTGCAAAACATTCAGGTCCAAATCAGCTGGAAAGAGGGGACAGCTGCACTAGTTGCCTGTGAACAGAAAAGATGCAGTTTGGTGGTATCAAGTGGAGGAGCAGCCTTCCTAAGAAGGAAGACATATGATAAGCTGTCAAATAAACCAGGTCCTGAGTTCTGGCTAGTGCAGGGATGTCAGCCTACCTGAGCATTTGAGGTGAGAATGGAGGAATTATTTTAATAAAAAGACAAAGCTCTGAAGGCCACAGGTCCGTGTGCAGACAGGATCTCTGTTTTCTCCTTGCTGCAGAACATCAAATATTGTGGTATTCCCATGACAGCTTCACTAATCCAGCTGCTGCAGTTAGGAGTGACTGTAGCCTGATCACATGTCGAGATTACTGAAGTTACAAACTAAAGTCTGGCCATTGATATTTTGCACAATCAAGTTCTCATCTCTAAAGTTCTGTGAGCAGAAGAATTCCATCTGTTACTCTTGGAGAAATATGTGAAGTATCCACATAATCTCTTCAGCCTCTCTGTTCCCACAAATCACGGGGTGCTTTGTCGGACGTGGTTGTCATGTTCATTATGAGAAGGCTGAAGTCTTGTTGCATAGTTTCAAAGTTAACTTTAACACCTTCTTGGATGTTATCTCAAACTGTGAAATTTGTGGGTTTTTATATTTAGCTCAAATTGTCTGCTATAATTGGCTTTGAGGCTGCTTATATAGAAGGGTAGCTGACTGCTCAGGAAACATGCCTGCATTTCATGTTACTTAAAAATATGTGTCTGTCTTTTTGTCATCTCAATCTGCTTTGCAGAGTAAGATTTGTTGGAATAACTCTTCAATTTACTTGCTTTATTTCTTTACTTCTGTAAGAACGGTATGAAGTTCCCTCTGCATCTTCTTACTTAGCCACACACTTGGCTTGACACTGCAGTCCACCCCTGATGGTGCTCAGCTTGGCTCTAATTTTAGTTTCACAGTGGAACCTTGTCTTTAGGCAGCAGTGAAACCTGGAGGTGGTGGCTCTTCTGAGAGCTCTGCTGAGAGGGACCCACACAGCTGTGCTCAGAGCACATCCATCGCTGTGCCATGGCCATTGCCTGCCTTGGGGTCATCTATTCCCTGATATGTTGTACCTTCTAAATATAGAAGAAAGCAGTGTAACTACATAGTTGCTTGCCTTGGACTTTTTGAGTAAAATTAAAATATATATGTATGGCTGTGATGTTTTATACTGATAGTTCTCAGTGCCTTGCTAGAATCCTTGGGTGATAAAGAAAGAAAAATGAAGTTGAATTCCTTCAAAACATTCTGTGAATGGTGTGGAATCAAAATAAAATGTGAGTCAGAAGTTTCTGTCTTTTGTTTTCCCACGAACAAATGTTTTTTGTTAATTTGCAGTTTGGTTGCATTCTCTCAAGGTTAGTTGTAGTCATTCCAAAATTACAAAAATAAATCCATCTAGAATGATGGTTCCCAACTGATGTGCAGGGGCATGCAGAAGAGCCAGCGGGCTGTTAGATATGCTTTGAAATCTGAAGTAATTATAGCTGTCTCTGTGAAGTGTTGCGTTCAGGTTATGAGCACACTTGTGCAAGGATTTTGGCACATGCAGGTATATGAAGGAACAGTTAATGGATGCAGAAGGATGCTGGGCTGAAGGGCTCCTCAGGAGAGTTAAGATATTTGGGCATCAGGTACTTGCTTACCTGGTGTGGATCTTATTTGATGCTTTGTTTCATAGTGATGTGAACGTTTTTTCTTCTCGGTGAAATTCAGAGCTCTTACTGTACTCCGTGCAAATGTTTGCATATTTGTGGTAACCAGAAAAATTGCAGCATAATGATCATATTTGTGACATGTATGATACTCTTGCTTGTTCTTTATTACATGTGGGTATTATGGATATCTCACTGTGCATGAAACAGAATGAACACCACCTTTCTACTTTTAAAAGAACCCTTCCACATTTCATCATGACACACTGCATTAGAAACCCCAGTGCTAAGGGTTTCTAGTCTTGATGTAATTCTTCCTTTGGAAGAGCTGTCTGGCTTTTGTCTCTGCCACCTGACAGCAGAAGCTCTGTATTTGCTGCACCCTGTCTACTTGGGCTGCAGTTGAGTTTGCAAAGTATTACAGGGAATGCAGAGTTTTAAAACTACTGTTGTTTTGTCGTTCATTAAGGCACAACATGTTTTGATTTGTATGGAGAGTATCTTAGAGACTGGATGCTTTGGCAATGTAAACAATTGGAAAAGGAAAATGCATCTGTTTTCTATTACAATCTAATATTATGCTCATCTGTGGCTTCTGAGCAATGGGTACTTGTTTACATATTATAGAATATAAATTACCATTTTATAAACATAGTTTAAAGTTGCATATTGGTTTCCGAAATAAAAGAAAGAAAAGCAGTAGTGGTTTATAGAAGTACTTGCATTGAGACAGTCCTGGAAGTGCAAAGAAGCAGCTGATGTCCAAGGGTAGAAGTGGAAAGTCTCTGCTTTCTGCCTGCCTTTCCCATAGCTTGAATACTGCCTCTCTTTATGCTCAAATCTCTTTGTTACCTCTAATGACTTCTGCTTACTAAGTTTAGGATTTGTTGTAAATGAAGGTTACAGCATTGTTTTCCTGTAACTGAATCTGATTTGTAAAGCCTTAAGCAGAAAAGAAAGTCTTTTTCTTTAAGCAGAATGTCAGTAGACATCTGTGTACTTCCCTGGTTTAATCACTACATCTAAATTGCAGCTGTGGGATATTTCCAAACCCCTGTTTTCCTTTCTTACATTTCCATTAATTTTCAATGAAGCATGGCTTTGTTGAATGAATTGGGTTATTATTTTCTGAATCTCAAATGCATCATGTAACTGTAGTGGCCAGTTCAACATTTAAACTCCACAGCTTTGAAATCTTACACATCTGAATGTATTATTACTGTTTGTTGATATAAGACTGGTGTAACTGAAAGAACAATGCAGAAAAAAATTGGTTATTTAGTCCTGTCTTGAGTGTCTGAACTGACAGTACACTTCAAGCAGCAGTAAAGGAGTCCTCTGAGCACAGAAGAGAAAATAAGAGTATGCAAGCATGTGTAGATATATTCCTAAGCCCACGTGGAAGAAACTTGACAAATAAAAAAGTAGAAAAGGATTGGAGGTTAGTGGGTCTTTTTATTAAAAATCCATGTTTATGATTATGCAAAAATCTGATGGTCTAAGATGCGTGAACATCAAAATGTTTCATTTGCCCTATAAGGAACTTCAGGATATTTTAGCTAAGTTGCTTATTCTCTTGAAAATGTATATTACAAGAAGATTTTTCACTTAAAAAGTCATATGAATGTCTCTGTTGTCTATATTTTGCATGGTAAAATAGCAAAACATCTAATTTGCTCCCATTTTTGACAACTTTCAGTGCTTACGGCAGAAATTTCCCATGCTTGTTACTAGTCTCCCTCCAGCTGAAATTCAGTGGAAAGCTTTAGCTGAAAGAATTTAACCATCTTCAGTGAGATGAGAACACCATTCCTTTTTCATCCCTTCCAACCACTGCTTCAGACAGTGCTGATGTTTTGCAGATTTTGAAGTGACCTTGAAGTTTGGAAAGAAGCAATTGCTCCATTTCAGGGGGTGTATTTGCCTGAAAGCTACACTTTGTTATGTCAATACTCTGAGCAACTGAGAAATGCCAAGTTGCATTTACAGTAGAACTTGCTACACCTTCAGGTATTATTTGGAAAAGCTGTGGCTCCCACTGTGTGAGCTTCCACAGACCCTGATGGTGCTTTTCTCTTAGCAACCAGGACTGCAAGCTGGGAGAGAATCACAGACAAAAATGGAAGTTTCAGAGGCAGTGCTTTCATGCTGAAATACCAGGACTTCGACTGAAAGAAAAGGTTCCTGTGTTTGTAATTCGTCATATTGTCTCTGTAGAACAAAATACCTACAGATGCTAGAGAAACTCCTGACTACTAGTTGTCATGTTATTAATTAAAATTAAACATTGCATTAAATCTTATGCATAGTTGATAATTAGAGAGAGATGAATACACAGTTACTGAGACTGGAGAACATGAAAGACAATCATCACCAATATAGGATATATTTATCTGTAGAAAGTTACTGTAGTTAGCTTTTTCCTTCTCCTTCTGTGATAATTCTTATTTCTAACAGTCCTCAGAATGTGAACTGGGAATCATAAATTTTGTCTGACAATATGGAGGTTTGGGGGGGAGTGTGTTTGTTTTTGAGGAAGAGAACTGGCATGGTTCGGGAGAGCTTTTTCCTCCAGTAATGCAATTGAACGACTTCTTTCATGCTACTATTTTAGCTCCTTTTTGTATATACACACACTTACAGGCAGTGGTGTTACACTCTTATCTTTTGTACATGTGATGAGTAGAAAATGCATGTTACAGAACAATATGATAGCCAGTATACCTTCTGAAAAATTCTAAACTGCTAAATAGATATTTTCATATGATAACATATTTGCAGAGTTTTATTTTGTTCCTTAAATGATATTAAAGGATGAAACATATCTTCAGAAAAGCTTCAGAAATAATATGAAAAATCTGCTGTTGCTGGAAAGCAGATGTGCAAAATAATATTGACTGAGATCTCTAGTTGCTGTGCTGTATACTTTTTTTACCCGAAAAGACCATGAAAATTAAAGTTTTATAACAAAAATACTAGCTTTATCTTAATTAAAACCTTCATTTAGAATATTTTTGGCTCTGGTATGAAGATACAGATGAAAAGTAGAAATTGGGATACTCTACCATTCTTCTTATGTCCTCTTCACTACAGCTTGGCGTACTACTGGAGGTACAGAGAGTTTCCTAATGTATTCAAAACTTTAAAAAACCAGTGAAATATTCTGTTGGATAAGGGGGGAACACGGGAAGAATTTATAAGTAGCTTCTGCAAGCAGAAATTGTTTTAAAAGGGACTGAGCTGTAAAATTCTTTGAAAACTGCACTGTTGCTTGTCACAACCACTGATTATTTTTTAAATTAAATTTAAAATTTTATTTTATAATTTCTCACTATGTTTCAGGCTGCCTTCTTCCATCTCAGGCATATCTTTGATCTGTACTTGCTCCTAGAAGTAAAGTGCATGCTGCTGTTTTTTTAAGTTACATCTATAAGGCTGAATGGAACATTACCCTCCTTGTTTGACCTCCCACATGCGATACACAATCCATTAAATCTCATGTAATATTTAAGAATTTAATACATTCTTTGCATAACATAACAGTAATAATACTGACAAAACACTGCTCCAAGCAAAACTGCTTATACAAACAGCTGATCTGTGAGCAGTGGAACTAATGAAGCTGTGCTTCCTATAGATTTTTCTCATATATTAGCGGGCCCTTTCTCCTCTGCAGCTCCTCTGGAGTATCTGACCAGCAGTGCTGGGCTGCTGAGGGGATGGGTGCAGGGGTTGAGCATGGCTGCTGATCACCCTACTCTCTATTTTGGGGAGAGTTTCAAATGTATCATCAGGTACTTTTGTAATCACGGGAGACCATCAGCAGGCCAAGTTAGGTAAAGATTCTTCTCATGGTTAAGAGGATTGGGTGGCCAGTGCTACAAGTTTGTGTGGCAGGTTATGAGAACAGAGAACTTTCCCTTTTATGAGATTATAAAGTGTAGTGATACAGCATGATAAGTCTGGATTTTCATATATTTTGTCAAGGTTAATGTCTAGAGGATGCTTTCAGTCACTGGTTAACCAAGACATCTTAATAATAAGTGATATTGTGTACAGATCCTTTAGTGTATATGCTAAGCCTTTAATCTGTGCTGCTCTATGCCTTTGATTTTCAGTTGACTTATCCTAACAACTTCTAAAGGGTTATCCTTAGTGCTGGATTTGACAACTCATGGAAGATTTATGTGTGACAATAATATAGTAAGAATCTCATCTAGTGAGATTCTTACTGATACTGTTTCATTATGTGGAAAGAATTTCATGTGACCTGGGTTTTTTAAAGTTTAAAATACCTGACTGAAAATTCTGAGATGAGAAAAACTTTCACCTAATTTGACTTCTGCTTTTGTAATTATACAGTTTCATAATGCTAGACTGGTGTTGCAATTAAATAGCTAATGTGTCTGTTGATTAGTTTCCCATTTGAAATCACAGCAACTAAACAAGTGAAAGTTAGTCCATCCAGGCTGTTAGTAACTTTAAAATATAATACTGGCATTCATTCAGGCTTTCAAGATTTTGCTGAATGAAACTCAAAAGAAACAACAGTACAATACTAGATTTGTCTAATTGATCTTTATAATTTGGATTTAATTCACAGCTGTATCCAAATAAGGCTTCCCCCTCCCCAAGTGCCTGCCAGGTGCTGCCTCCTCTGCTCATGTGCTTCAAACTTCATTGTTTTGAAGGATATTGTATTTTCTTTGTGCCTTATATTTACTATTTTCTTGTTACTATGGTTTCTGGAAATAAATTTGATGACAGTTATTTTGAAAAGCCAATCTAGATACAAACGAGTTTTTAAGTGTTTAAATGGTGCAATGAAGAGTTTGGTGTGGACTGTCTCAGTGCTCATTAAAGTGCTCAGCGTTGTTATTGAGGTTAATCCCATTGCAGTCCTGGTACATTGATTGCTAATTTAGTGGGAGGAGAAGTGTAGAGCTTCTTGCTTTACCAGTGAAGGCTTATTTTCTGATGTTGGAATTTTGTTGACTTTATTTTTTTTCTCCAGCTAAAAGTTCTATTGCATGTAGTTTACTTAATTTTTGAAGTCTGTTTTAATGTGGAATAACGCCTGGCTGTATGTAGTCACACTCAAATGTTACTTATTTTTGTAAGCACTGATACTTGTGCCTCCCACCCTTGTGCATATGGGTTGTTGTAGTTTCAGACCGTGTAGCACAAAATGTACATTTCCCACAGAGAAGGTATTCTTCAGTTTGTAGGAGTGATCCAGAAATGAGGCAAATTTTTTCAGTTCTTTTTATTCTCAGCAGTGTGTGGCTGCTGCTGTTTTATTTATAGCACCTTGTCCAGATGCTGCCCTGCGTCTGCCTTCATGTGGGCACTGTCAAGACATTACCACCCTGCTCTCTGCCCCGGCACAGTCTGAGCACTGCTGGCAGGCAGCAGTTCTCAGCTCACAGAAAAGGCACTGAGACACTGGAAGATTAGGGCAGAAAAATAATTCCCTAGATATTATAGTGACTCTGCATATTTGAGACTTCACAAGTTCCTCCTCCTTACAATAAAATTTCCCATAGAAAATAATAGTTTTATCTTTTCCTTGAGACTAAGACAAAGTAACTTGAGTGAAACTACAGAGCAAATCAAACCAGAATTAGATTTCAGGTCTTTCTGCACGTGGGTGTGTGCTTGTCCAACTGGCTGTAGGTCGTACATCCCAGCCACAGCACTTTATAGTTGGCAGCTTTTGAATATGGCTGATGCTTTGAATTTAATTTATCAGCTTATGTGTCAAAGGAGTCTGAACACTAGGTTTGAAGTGCTGGGAAGAAGATGCCATGTGGCTCTCAGAGAAGTTTTGGAATTTGCAGCAGAGAGGAAAGGTAAAAAGGTCAGGTGGAATGAGTGCAAATTATTTGGAATAAATTGTGAATGTATGTGGATTTACATGAAAATGCATTCATACTGAAACAAATGATGGTCTATGTCAGTAGTTTTCTAGGATTTCTTACTTTGGTCTACTAAGCAGAAAATGTGTCAAAGCAGTTTATGTAATTAATTTAGTCTCAGACTGATGGTAGTATCTTGGTGAAAAACTAAATCTGTGGTTTAACTGTTGTTTTCTAGTCCAGCTTCAAGATGTAACAAACTTGGCTGTTGCTTTTTGCTTTTTACCAAAGGCCTTCTTTCCCTTCATTAAAGCACCACCTTTAATTTGCTTTTAGCTGTTTCTGCTGCATGGTAGTTCTTATATTATGGAGTAACAGACAGTTTTAAAGTAATGGATTCTTTCCTTCTACCTTGGTTTTCCAAGTTTCTTGGTAAAATTTTGTCAATTTTACAATATTTTGTTTGTTCTTATCCCTTCCCTGCTTTGTTTTCCTTTCGTGCTTTTCACAATGTCTTTTCCAGTACCTCCTTATTAACCTTTTTTGATATTTAATGCGCTTTTGTTTTGAATTGAGGAAGTGCTTCATCCAAAATCACTGCAGAACTTCCTTCCCACGCTGCTGCCCAGACGTGCTGCAGACTAGCTACTTAATTTGCACTGGCAAAATTTCAAAGTGAAGGTCAGCTGGCCAGGTTATCCCCCTGCAGGGCTTCTGTATCCCCTCCTAAATGCCATTTTTTCTTCTGTCTGTTCTGCGTTTTCCCCTCATTTGTCCATTGGGAGGAAAATGGATCCAGCAAAGTTGAATGGTGTGATTCCTTCCTTGCTTTAAGCTGTAAGTCTCACTATTATTTAGCATGTATCATGAAAACAGTTTCAAGGCAGTTTAGACTACTTATTTAGGGTTTTTTAACATGTTGTCAGAGAAAACAAAATCTGTCAGAAAATGAGCATTATAAAGATGGGTCAGAAAAGTACAGGAGAAAGTGGTAAGGTTTGGCTTCTGGAATGGGGAATCAGCCCAGAGTGCCAGAAAGGCATGTGAAATACAGATTCACAGAAAGATAAGGATATTCAGCAGCTGAGATATGTTCTGATTATGTGGTAGCTACACTGGGTGTTAAGTGTTGCTGAACTTCACTGCTGATGTAATTTAGTTGATACAATACGAGCAAAGCTTCAGTGTGCTCAGTTTTGATCAAAATTAATTGTGTGTGTTTAAATTGCTCACAAGTTGAGGGGGTGTGAGTGCATTTAAAGGCACCCAGGTCATCTGCTTCCCTGTAGTCAGTGCCGCTGTAATGATTCTCAGCACTGGTGAGTTTGTTGAATTGAGAACTGCCATAAAAGTAATTTAATTTGAAAACTAAAAGTTCTAAGAAAGCTTCTTTGAAGAACAAATTGCATAATGAAGCTGTTTCTCGGTTGCCCTTGTTAATATTGTCGATATTTGGTTATATGTTTGATAAAGATAGAAATGGAGCAGTGTTTTCTTTTGAAGGATACAGCCATACAAAGTGTACTTAAACACCAGTGCTTTCTTGAACTGGGTGTGGATTGTTGGGTCATCATGAAAGGTGGGATGGCCACGAATTCTTCACTGTTAGACTCTGCAGACTTGGTGAGCTGAATAGTACGATTTCCAAAATAATGAATTATCCCAGTTGTTGAATTTGCAAGTTTATTTGAATCTCAAAGACACAAGCAGTGCTGTGTCAAGCCCTGTGAGGACTGGAGGTATTAACTAGGCGGTGCACATTTAGGGTTTGATATTGCTCTCATTATTGCAGTCTGGGGAGGAGAGAAGACCTTGGGCCAGCGTTGGGTTTATCTGAAGGATATCAAACACAAACAGTGCTGCCAGGTATATTAGAGGAGCATTATGAGAATATTTGGGATGAACTACAAGTATTGATCTCATGAGATCCCTGGCTTCGTAGTACCATCATAATTTTCCGACATGAGGCAAAAGGATTTTCTCTCCATTGTAACCAGACTCCACCTTAAAATGATTACTCAGATGGACTATTAGTAAAGGAAGGCAAAGATCCAGACCATCAGTCCTTACAAAATTGAAAGACACAAACATGAGAATCCCATTTATAGCATCACACCTTTTAATGAGAAAGACTCTGTCTGTATTTTTCATTTCATACAAACCAACCACAAAGCTACAGGCTGAATCTTGGATTTTTGTAACTTGCAACTGCTGGACACTTGTTTAGTTTTATGGCTTGCTTAGCTGTGCCACCATAAGAAAAGTTGTAGAATTCCTTTACAAAACATGCTGTGGAATTTAAGCTCTTTCTTTCTAAACTTAACTGTATTTTGTTTCTTTTTAGTCTTCAAAAAACCCAAAAACTCGATAACTTTTTCCCCAAAATTGAAAAGATGAAATATTTAATCAGAAATTCAGTACTTGGGTCATCAGTGTTGTTCAAACCCCGTAACTGCTACTGATTTTGTGTAACAGAGCAGGAGATCTCTTCAATACTTTGTCTACATAGAAACGTTGTGATTTCCTTTTACCAGTGTGTTTTATGCCGGTGCAGAGAGCCGGCTGGTGTTCTCTTTATTGGTGGAACCAGGCAAGTCTGACCTCCAGCAGCTTCACTCTCCCATGCCAGGAGCTCGGGGCAGGCAGTCCTTGGCTTCGTGCCTGTGGCAGCAGCCTTTCTTGCTGACCTCAGTGATGGGTTGAGTTTTCTCTTGAATGAGTTTAAATCAGGTTGACATGCTGTGAAGCTGAAATCAAACATACGAATTCTTTGCTGGGTAGAAGCTCATCCAAAGAATGTGTATGGTTTAGTTTATGTTTTCCCACTGTAGTTACATCCCAGGAAATGGGTTCTTAAATGTAAAAACCTACTTCTGCTCATCATCTTATTTTTAAAATCTTATAGTTGTTGGTTTTTTCCCACCTTCTCTTTCTTGGGAAAACAGAAAATTTTCTGCTGTAGTGAGGATGGATTTTTTTTTTTCTAGGGCAGTACATGAACTTTGTCTGAACCGATAGCAGAAAGATGGTATAATCTGCAAGTGGTCTTTAGGTTCCTTCCTCCAGCAGTGAATGACCTCTATAAAGACAAAACTGGGGGGAAACACCAAATCCAGTTGTTCTGCCTTATAGGAAAGGACTTTGTGAAACGGAATCTTCAGTAATTCCCCATTTAAGATGTTCAGGGGAAAGCTGCAGTGTGCATTCCGGGGTACAAGGAAGAAAAGCTTATCTATTAAATGTAGATTACAGCCTGTCAAGTTAAATAGCAATGTTGTAATTACTTTGTTTGGTTCTGTTTGGAATTGCTTTTGTTAGATCCGGGCTGCAATTAACACACTGGAGCAGCCATTGTTCCTGCCTGCATTCCTTGGCTCTTTCGGCGTCGCTGCGAGTGGGGAAGCGCTGCAGCTTATTTGCATCTCTTTGAAAAGGAGTTACTTGAGCTAGCTTAAATTTTGGTCGATGTTTTTAATTTATCCGAAGGAGATGCTTCCTGTGTCCTCCCTGTGTGCGCGTCAGTATTGCCGGGGAAAATGTAAGCGGGCCCTCCTTGCGCTCGGGCGTGCGGGGAGCGAGGGAGCGGGGCTGGTCCGCTGTGCGGGGCGGCGCGCACCCTTTGGTTATAATTGCCTGGTGACTCGTGCACGTGTCACCGAGACGGGCTGCCAGGGAGTTTTTCAAGACTTCTTAATGTGTTCGCTTTGTACCCCATCTCTCAAGACACCCCGTTACTCCTGTCCAGGGAAAGGGTGCGCAGGCTGCCCGGAGAGCTCGGCGGGTGGAATCCTCCCGAGGATGTTCATAATGGCTCTCCTTTTGTTTCGAGCTTTTGTTCATGAGCTTTTTATGAGCTAGATTTGCTCATTATGTGGGAATCCGCTTAAGGTGATCTGTATGATCCTTAAGTAAAACACAAATGCACTTCTAAAACCTTTTATTTATAACTAGTAACTATGACAGGGAGTCTTCTACTAGTCCTTGCTCATGGTTTCAAATGAGTTGTTGATGGGGATAGGTACAGGAGAATGTGTTTGGATTAACAAGGGTAATGGCAGAGCTGCAAAATATCCTCGTTTGTTAGATTCAGAAAAAAGTCCGCATTTTCATCAGTCGAGAGCCATCTTTTCATTGACCTGGCTCTGTCACCTGTGGAGTTGTTTCCTAAATAGATGCCAGCTGACACTGGGAAGGTGTCACAGTGTGCTAAGCAGGTCTGATGTTTGGGAGCTGTGTTTTGCTCAGCTGTGTTAATCAGTGACAAAGTACTTTCATTTATTTGCTGACATGATGGTGGAACTTCAACAACTTCATGTTATTGGACTATTTTGAAATTAAATGACTCTTTGGAAGGGCATTTCTATTGGTGTTTTAGGGACAAGACACATTATTGGCTCTTAATAGCAAATTGAAGTTTAAATTGGCTACTGGAAAGCCTTTTGCTGGAACATTGCTTGAGTTTTCACTTTTGTATGCTTTATTTTTTTCCTCCTTGGTTACTTTCAAGGAGAACAGAGTGTAAGGAAGGAGTAAGGATTACACTTTAAGTATAGTTTAGCAACACATCTATGTTATGTATGAAAATTCTGTTTAACTTCAGAAAAGATAGATTAAGCTGTCTAGACACTGCTTGCTCTTAGTTCAAAATTTAAGTACTCCTCTTCTCCAGCTCCCTAATAATGGAAATAAAATAAAATATCGCCTTATTTTTAGTTACTGGATTTAAGAATGGCTTTTCAGCTGTAATAGGAACTGCAGCTAGCTGAGCTGTATCCATCCTGGACTAAGAGATTTGAGAAGGAAGCTTTGCCAGCTGGAACGTGTGTCAGTGTTTTATCTGCATGTGTGTTGTAACAGATATTGAGCAGAGACTACTTGTCAGAGGTACCTTGTAGGAACTTTTAAAGATGCTTGTTTGTTTCACTACATTTTTCTTGCATCGCTAACTTTTTCCATAAAGTCAACCACAAACTGCATTATTGGGGACTCCAGCTGAAACTTGTGGTGAATAGGAAATAGATTAAACACAGGTTTTCCCTTTTCTCTGGTTGCCAGCAGTGATGTCAGTAGTTTTAGTGATCCTTACCTCAGCTCGCTGCTGTCCTCACACTCCTTTATTAAAACACTTGTCTTCTGCTTTGTTTTGTGTGTTGTTAAGGAAATGATGATGGCTGAAGGTATCCAGCCAATTACTTCATTTCCAAATAAGGTTCTTTCACCTTAAAGCACACTGCAATAGCTTGCTGAGGAGAGAGGAGATTCAGGTTGTTTTGTTGAAAATTTGGAAAATATTGTTTTGAAGTCCAGCAAAGAACATTTGTATGCTAAAACTAAGGATAGTGCTTTTGGCTGTGCATGAAGCACAAATAATGAATCCAAGGTTTATAGGTTGAGTGTATTTCTAGTGACCTTGGAAGAGCATCTTTGCTCTCAGATTGGCTGTTTCCTACACATCTTTGTGCATTCAGACAGAACAGGCACCACTGTACTGTAGCAGTAGTATGGGTTATCATTCTCCGTTATTCAGTTCATGTTTTGTTCAAAGAGATTCATCAGAGGAGTTGGGTATGAAAGCCAGTAATTGCAATCAATAGTTTCAGATGGTCCTTAGCAAAGATACTAGTTGATTTTTTTTCCCTTCCCAAAATTAAACCAAAAGCTACCCAATACATCTTTAAGGAAGGGTGGAGGACAGAGTTCCACGTTATACTGCTGAAGATCTCCAGGTGTAGGTACAAGCTTGAAACTGCTCCGTGCCCCTGTGTCCTGTGATACCTGCAGCTGAGATTTGTATGAAGTTCATTCAGCCTATTCCAGGTTGTGTCCTACACGATTCTGGCTCTTCATCCTGTCTCCAACCCTTGGATATTTCAGGGTTCTGTGATTTTTCACTCTTTTCTCACATATGAAGGACTATAATGTGCAAGCATTTGAGTTTCTGTAACTGTGGGTTTCTTCAATTTTCTTAGTGAATTTCTCTAGGAAGCATTTTGTTTTTCCAATAGACTTGTTACTCTCTCTCTTCCTCTGCTCTTCTGAATTTAGAATACTGGAAGAAATGCCCTCCAGAAGGGGTGGAGATGACTTCTTGGCTGTATTGATGGAATTGGTGAGGAATTGGATGGGACAGGCTGTTTTTTTTCAATGCATGATGTATTTGAGTTTAGATGACCTGAATACTGGTGAAGAGGCGTAGAACTTGGCCCTGATACTGCAAAATCATGTATTATTTATACTCTTAAAGTCTCATAGCAGAATCAAGTCTGGCCATGTAGAAAAGCTGTTCCTTGCTGTCCTTCCACTTGCCCTGTCAATGCAGGGCAGGTCAGGCCTTTTGGGCCTCACCCAGCTGTTCCTCTGGCCCTGCTGGATGGGAGCTGGATGTGGAACACCCACCTCGGATCTGCAGCACACACATCGTGCACACTTTGCTCCTCCGTTTCAATGAAGCCATTTCTCCTTTGTTGCTTGCCTTCAGTAATAAAGTGTGGCATTACAGGCTGATTTTAGGTCAAATGTAGCTGAAAGCTGCACAGCTGTGTGAAGCTGCGTGTAGATATTTGGGTAGGAACATTCCAGTAGATCGCAATGTGAGTGCAGAAGAAAGTTGAAACTCAAAAAGAGATCTGTGAGATAATTCTCTAGTGAGTTTTTACAGCATACCACCCATCATTTGCAGGGATAGACTTTCCTTTCGCTTGAAGGACCACACAAAGTAAATTTCGTTTCTTGTGCAATTAACGAATAATAGGACAGGAGATGTTTTCAGTTTTTTCACTTCAACGTGTCTATGGGAAGCCTTTATTTGTACTGAGGAAGATGCACTGTTCACATGTCTTTTCAGGAGTACAGTTAATATCGAACAAAGAAATAGACACACTTTTTATAAAATATTAGTCTTGCTTCAGCAGATTGTAGAAAAAATACTGAAATGTAAATGCTGGTAGTCCTCTAACCCCAGTTAAAAAATGAATTTTACTCATTTCAGTGCTGGGTGGTTCGGTCCCCAGTGGCTCTGGCTGCATGGCAGAGTGTGCAGAGAGGAGCCCAGGGGTGCTGGGCAGTGGGGACACCAGGGCTGTGTGTGGCCAGCCAGTGCCACAGGACCTCAGGAGCAGTGGGAGGCAGCCCTGGTGTGACCTCAGCACTGTGTCCCCCAGCAGGGCCCATGCTCCCCACGGGGGCTGGAGCAGCTGCCAGCAGGACAGGAGGCCATGGAGCCCTAAGTGCATCCTGCTGGGCATGGCCTCGCTCCTGATCAGGGCTGGGACTGACAGCCTGCCTGGGGAGAGCCAGCTGAAAGGCAGAGGCCAGAGGAGACTGTGTGCTAGGTCAGGGAGGCTGCAGCAGATGAGGAGGGGGGACAGGGTCAAAGGTAGCACTGCTGCCAGGGTCTGGCATTCATTCCCCTCTAAACCTGTGCCATGCCTTACCAGGGTTGCAGGACTTTGTTATTCACCCAGCCCTCTCACAGAGTGAAACAGAATGTAGATAAGTTTGTGGACTTTACCAGGATTTTCTAGGAACAATTTTCTGTAGAAGTTGTATGTCAAACAGGGAATGGTAATGCTCCATTCCTTGTTTGTCCTTCCCAAGCCAGCCGTGGAGTTTGCAGGTGGCCAGGAAGCCTCTTGCAGGCCCTGACATGCAGTGGACCTTTCTTGTAGATGGTAAAAGTGCCAGCAGCAGGCTGGTGTTTGGAGCTTTCCTTTCTCTTGTTACAGGAGCTTGTCAGACTTAATCAGTATGAACACTTAAATTGTTTCTGCTTAGGTGAATCTCTTGCAAGTTTTCAATGTGTTTCTGACTGCTTTGAATTTTATTGCCAACATCTGTTTTAAATGCTTTTGGGATTCACATGCTTGAGTACAGTTTAGCTGTGTATGCCATAGTTTTTCAAGGTGCTAACACTTCCAGTTTGAATTACAACTCTTTTAAAAAGAAGAAAAAAAAAAGGACGGGAAAGGAAATAATTGTAGAAAAGTTTTAAAGTGCTTGCAATGCTAATTTTCTTTCTCTTTTAATTTCAGAATGATGACCTACACAACCTCAACAAATCCTTCTTTTAAACTCATGGGTATCAAGACTATAAATGTTTCATGCTGTCACAACTAGGACCTCACCTCCTCCTCCTCTTCCTCTGTAAATGGGTACGATGCATCCAGTTCAGTTTGTTTACTTTACACAAACCTCAGGAGTTGTTGACTGAGCTGCACATCCTGTGTTGTGCCAAGCAGAAGCACTGTGACACCTGGACAACAAGTCTCTCTTACTTCACCCTCTACCATAAGGACTTAGCTGGCCACATGAACTGATGTGCCCACCACTACATCATGGTGAGAATGGGTATTTTATTAGCACATTTACACAACTTCATTTGCTGCTGAAAACCTGTATGACAAATCATCATTGTAAATTATTGCATACAAAACTTAATGTTGGTTGAAGAGTATTAAATATTTAACATAGGTTTTGATTTATACATGTACTTTTTTAATTAAAATGTAACTTTTCCTACAGCACATCTTTTTTGATGTGGAACTGAGGTATACTATATTCTGTTGTAAACAGAGTGGGGAACCTGCTTAAAACAAGGCTTCTAAGAATAGAGTAGGGTACTATTCTTGTTTTAAGATTGTAATTCAGAAAATAATATAATGCGAGTCATTGGTCCCTGGGCCTTGATTGTACAGTCATATTTACTGATACTATCAGTTGTAAGATAACCCTGATGTTGAGCTGAATTCTTTCCAAAAGAAAAATAATTTTGTACTCCTTGTAAAATAATAGTCTGTATTAACTGCAATGAAGACAAACTTTACATGGGTATTTACAAGTGTCAACTTGAATTCATCAATTGCACAGTAACTGACAAAAAAATCAGAAAAAAGAAATCAAAGTCTTCCATTGTATATATTGTAAAGAAGAAAAACAAACAAAAAAACCCCACCCCCCAACCAACAGGAAACCACAAAGCAAAATGGAAACAAAAAAAGGGTGAACTTTTAAAATTAACTCTTTCCCTGGAATGAAAATGTGGGTGTTTGTAAATTCTGGAAATCTCTTTCTATATGTAATAAACTAGATACTGTTTTATCTGCTGTAGTGGGTTTTGGGTCTTTTTTATTTTCTTGGTAAGCTGTCTCAAATATCTGAAATTGTCCCACCAGGTTTCTGTGATGTTTCCATGGTTTGTCATTGAGAATGGCTGTGGACCACTGTAGCTTAAGGATGAAGTGTAATTAGGTGGAGTAGGGAGTATGCTTCCTTGCATTATTTTACTAAAGCCCTTGTTTCAGTTTTCTGGAGTCTTCAGGATACAGCTCTCCTTCCATTCAGTTTGGGGGAAGAGCTCACAGCATGTAAAATCACTTGGAAGCCATAGCAGGACTTCAGCATAAAATTTGAAAAGCACGGCTCAGATGATTGTCTGGAAATCAGTGCAAGAGGCATGACAAGCAAGAATTCATCTGTGACTCTCCTCTGCTTTACACTGTATCTATGCAGATGGAAATCCTTTTGTGCATAGCATTTGCAGAATCTTAATTCTTTTGGGGACTGGAAAAATACTGAGATCATGGATTTTCAAGTAAAATGTTTTTGAAGTGATAATTGAATTCGAAGCCATGTCAGGTCCCCGTTGGTCCCTCCTGCTTCCACAAAGCAACTCCATGGACTAGTGCACATTCAAAAGAATTCTTGTTATCAGGAAGAAGCAGGCAGACGCAGCAGCAGCTCTCCCTGCAGGAAGGCTGTCAGCCCTCAAATAAGGGGTTTCTTCCCCTTGAGATGTTTCTGATGTCTGGGATTAGGCTGTGGTTAGTGCAGTGTCCACTTCTGACTGCAGTGTAGGTGAAGGGGCCATTGCACAGCTGCTCTTCACCTCTCCTTTTGCTGGAAGCTTTCAGCCCCTTAGCTCTGCTGGTATTACTGCAGATATAAACCCACTTTGACCCTGTGAAGTCAGAATATTCACTTAAGAAAGAAATTCTAGCTCAAGAATGCTTAAATCCTTCCAGGTCACTGGGAACAACTGCAGCAGTGGTGATGCTGGCAGAGTCAGGGTGCTGGTGCGTGGGGAGGCTGCAGCCTGAGAGGAACCTGTGCCTGCCCAAGTGCTGCCTTGGGAAATCTTGGGCTTTGCTCACAGAGCAGTCTCCTCCCAAGAGTTCTGATACCAAGCAGTAGCAAGACAAGAGGCTTTGCTGGTTTTTTATGTAGGAAGGGGCAAGTGGATTTGGAGTAGTTCACCTGTTACCCTTGATGAGCAGTGATGTGGAGTTTCCCAGAGAACCATTAATACTCAAGAAGACAGCACTTACTTTAAAAAGAAAGCCACATGCATCAGACCAGTATTTAAATTTTCAAGTTATCCATTTTAATTTTATCTTAAGCCTTCTTTTTTTTCCCATTTTTTAATGATATTTAATTGCAATGAAAGCTTGCATATATTCTGAAGTAAAACCATAAGTACTATTCACCCTCAACTCCTCTGCCCAGTCTTCTCCATCTTAGTGAGTTAAACTGAATGCTCACTGAGTTGATTTGGTTGCTAAATATTAGCCTGTGTTGATGTGTAAGTGCCTTTTACAGAAAAGCATTTAATGTCCATTGTGCTTTGTATTATTCCAGGTAATTTGCAGACTCTGGCAATTCCGAAAATCACAACTTTGGAGGTGCTGGAAGCTACTGTTAAGGTTTAAAAGGCACCAGTGAGTTAATTTAATGTTGGTAGGAGTATTTCACAGTTACAAATCTGTGATCAAATTTTGTCACAAAACAAAATGAATTCTACGAAAGTACAGGAATTGCTGGTGGTCATTAGGGATGGCAGGGGGATAGTGCTGATCTGGTGGGTTTCCATTCACCTTAGTGATGGCACACGGGCAGAGAAGGAGCTTGTTAAAGATGTTAATGTGCACAGGGCTTATGTTAATCATTACTTTTTCCTAAGGAAAATTAAAGATGCCTGTTCAGCAGATGTTTTGAAAATACTTTTGCAACAAAGTGCACTCATAAACAAACCTAAAACTCTTGATTATTGCATAGATTTTTATTCTTATGAATTACAAACTTCAATAAATAGACAATGATGAGCAAAACCCGTTTAAATTAAAGCATAAATGCCTCAAAAATACAGTGCTATACTATCTTATCCTTTTACGAATTCTTTTGCACTGTCTGCCACAGAACAGATTGCCATTTCTCTGAGTTTGAAAATGAGCACATGGGATCAGTCCTAGATCAGCTGGTAAAACTCAGATGCTCAGGAGTTTATTTTGCTTTTAATTTTTTTCAAGTGGAAGTTTCTGGTTATTATTTCAGTTCCTTTCTGGCTCCATTACTGGCAGAGCTTCAGTGTTCAAACACCCTATACTGACTACATTTTATTAGTGCTATTGGTTGAAAATGAGAGGGGTTGGAAAAACCATTTGAAGCAGTCTCCAGGAGCACAAGGAGCATTTACAACTTGGGTTTTGGCAAATATTACTGTGTTCATGCTCAGTTTGATTCTGAGTCGATGTGTATGTTGTGGAACTCCAAGTAAATTTTTGTCCTTGTAGTTTTTGATACTAACCTCTTTACTTAGTATTTACAATATCATCTCTTCCACAGTGTTGTTTTGGTTGTTTTTTCAGTAAACGTACAAATTCAGAAAGCAAAAAGAGAACTCAGGCGATGTTTATAAGCACGATCTAGTGCTGTAGCCTTACTTTTTGCATATTTAATAAGAGCTAAGCACGTTGTCCATCTTGCTACCAGCTGACTTTCAGCTGGAGCTGTTTCCGTGCCCTCTGTTTCACGGCGGGGCTAGCTCATGGGCAGAGTGCCTGCGTGGGTCCCCTCAGCCGTGTGGACTGAGCTATGTAACTGTGCACAGCTGAGAGCTGCAGCAGCTGCAGCTTCATTCACCTAGGCTAGTTCAGTTTAAAGAAACAATACTAAAAATAAAGAATTTATGGTAATTTTTTGCCCACCTCCTGCGTGGCCTCCAAGCTGTCTCTTTGGGTGCAGATGATTTTGGAGGTGTTTTTGGGTTGGTTTTGTTTGTCTGATTTTTTTCAGCCTGCAAACTTTTGAGTTCAGTGGCAATAGGGATGTGTAAATACTATAAAGTGACAGTATTCACCCTTGTCCAGTTCACCTTGTATTTATCTGCGTATTACCATTTTCATTGAGATGTGACTTTGAAGATACTGTCAGTGAGTTGTTTGTGAATTTAGCAGATCCTCATTTTAAAAAAAGGAAAAAAAGAGTGAAAGTGGAAAAAAGTTCAGGACTTTCAGTTTGGAGAACAACTTTTGTCTTTGCATCTTTAAGGTGATACTATTCTCAAGAAAGATGAAATGAGGAATCTGTGATTTCCAGATGTGTGTTGAAAGAACATTTATACATAAGAGGAGAAGGTAGACGCCAGTCAAGGACTACTTGAGGAAGCAGGTGTTATGCTGACTTCTGTGTTTAAATATTTTCAGGTTGGAAGCTTTTGTTCGACATTTGCAATAGCAGTAACAGGATAACTGAATGTTAATGTGTGCCTGCAGTGGCCAGGCTTGGATGTCACAGAAAACAGCCCAAGAAACTCTGCATGTCTGTTGTAAGACAGAGTAAGGCTGGGTGCTAGGCCTCAAGAGAGAAGGATGGAGGGACAACTCAAACACTCTGTGCCTTATGAAGCTTGCTGGGGACAGGTTTTTTGGTAAAAGGTTCTGTGCCATTCTGGATTCCTGATCTGAATTGGTGGATGGTTTGAAAATTGGAACTTTACATTACTGAAGGGGCATGGAAAAGAAACTGTTGGGAAGTCTCCCTAACACTCCACAACCTATGAAAAGACTCTGCTTGGTGGGATCCCCAGAAGTCCTGTTTCTCCTGTATTAGGATACTTGACAATTGTATTTCTAGGTGGACGCCAATAAAATAAAATAAAACCAATCTGCCTTCTGTAGCTGTTGAATACCTCTCAGTGTCTGTAGGCAAATCTACTGTATTGAATCAGAACAGCAGGAAGTGGGGCTGTGCTGTGTCATGGCTTGATAAAATGGTTCTGCTTTTTCAACCAGTCTTGGACCCTAATTCTGTCTATAGAAATTGAAGTTCTGGCTAATTTGAGGAAAAGGACCTGACTGGAGAACTCACCTACAGTGTTTGTAGAGCATTGCAAGGAAAATCCATTAGAGCAGCAGTGTTGCTACAGAATTGATAACATATTAAACCAACCAGATAATGTCTTTGATATTTGTACCAGTAATTTTTGAAGAGGCAAAGTTGAGACTTAGAGCTTTGTTCCTGTCTGTCCATCCAAAGATTTGTAGCATTGTATATGGCTGTCACAATCTGTGCTTTTCTATTTACTTTTATTTTTTTAATTTCAAAATCAGTCTGGCACCATTTGGCTGTTGGATGTCATGGCTGAACCCTCCTGGACAGTCAGCAGAGAGAAAGTCCCTCCTGCTGCACATGGCTCTGCTAATGGGGCTTTTCCCAGGGTCCATCTCTAAGATTGGGATGTGAGAGCTCTTTCTCCTCTTGTTTGTGTTTGTTTTGTTTTTTTTTTTTTTTAAATTGTAATAACCAATTATTAATTAGATTGAATAAAATGTCCATTTTGTTGTGAACTATTTGCTGTCAATAAAGTACAATAAAGCTGAAATGTCAGGGGTTTTCTCCTCAGGTTATTGTGGACATGGTTACTGTCCTACCCAATTTCATCATTGTAATGGTAGTGCTTTGTTTTCCCACCTTTTTAAAAATACATAGAAAGAAGAAATTATAATTTTAACTATCTTATCAATTTACTGTTTCACCTTCAACTTGTGAATTTTAAATAGCACTTCATTTTTCTGTAACTTGTTTAGAAATTTGATTAAGGCAGGAGTTTGAGAGCAAAACAAACCCCAAATTTCTGGCACATCCTGATTCTGCAGTCAGCTGAACTGGTGCAAGGCAAACTTGTCACTGCTTCTTCCTCAGGCTGTATCTTTTGAAGTCAAGGCCAGGTTGGCTTTTGTTTTTAAAAGGTTGATGGAAATAAGGTGAGTTCCAGTTCCTGTGGTTGTGGTCTCAGTCCAAAACATACATTTGAGTCCATGCAGGGCCAAAAAGTCATTATTTATCCTTTAAATTACTAACTTCAGAGAAAAATGGTTGTCTTCTAACACTGACACGGTGTCTTCAGGCAGCCCTGTGGTTTGGGTGCAGTAGGGTTTGGTTTGGTTCCTCCGGAGCAGCCCCAAGGCCTCCACACCAGCTCTGGGTGCTTGACCCTCCTCCTACTCAGCAGGAACTGCCCTCCTGCCCTCTTCCCACAAGGCTTGCCTTTCCTCAGGCGCCTGGCAGTGATGTGGCTCCTCCTGACAGCCTGCCCTTATCAGGAGCATGTTTTCCATTAATTTCAGCCTCTTCACAGTGTGCCCGTGATTGTGGGAACACAGCCCGCTGGTGGAGAGTGTCCATCTCCTTCAGCCACACGTCGGTGCCACCTTAGCGGGATCAGGGAAAGGTAAGTTGAAATTCTCTATCCTAAACCTGCCAGGAGGCAAATTGCCTGGATTTCTTCCCTGTTAGGCTGTGTGAAGTGGCCTGGTAATCTATTGGCTCATTACCAGTCTCCCAGTCATGCGCGTAATCCTGAGGGTTGTCATCTGAGGTGAAAGATAAGGAGAAGGGCCTTGAACGTGACACGTGGATGTGAAAGATCAAGAGACTTCTGCCTGCTGTGTTATTTTTAAAATTAGAGCTAACAATGAGACACGAGTGAGCTGTTCAGTTGTGCCTCTTCCAAAGCATTATATGAATGGGAATAAATAATGTGTTATTATTGCATTAGTTTTGTGCATGCAAAGCAAAACTGATTTTTACCATCCTCATCGAGATGTTAGGAGGATTAGGTAATGAGTAATAAGTACTTAACTCCTCCTGTAGTGTTGGGTAACAAAGAAATGCTGGTAAGGAAGCTACATAAACTATGTATGTCTTGCAGAACAGTAGTACTGTCAGCCCTTTTTGTCCCTCCAGATTTCAGTCTCCACTTCCGTGCTTCCTCTGTTCTGTTTAATGCTGTGTCGCTTGCTCAGTGGCTGGCAAATTTCCTTCTGTGTTTAGTCCCTTCTACTCCTGAGTTTCATTCTAACTGTTGCACAGCCAACGTGTTCTCACCAGAAGAAGCAGCCCAAGCCCCTTCTTGGTAATCTGCTAGAGCAAGTCACACCTGTCCCTAACTCAGGAGGCTGCTGCTGTTCAGGAGGGCCACTTCAATGCCCGTTAAAGGTTCATCAAAGTGATCTCTACTAAACAAAGCCCATAAACTAAACACAGAATCTTAAAGCAAGTGTATTCTTAAATTAGGAAGGGCTCTAAGACACATAAGTGCTTTGGGGAGCCTGTACCTGTTATTCAAGCAGTCTCATTTTGAGAGCTGGAGCTCTACAAAATGTAGATCTTCAAAGCTTCCTTGAAGATGTGATGCCTATGATTGTCCCAGTCAAACAGAAGTCTCTTTTAAGGTCACAGTCAGCAAGTTTTCTTCCTCCCCATACCTCATCCCTTGGATGCTTCATGGAGGGAACTGCTTATTGTTGAGCTTCTCACCTCTTCACCTTACCAGTGAGCTCCAGGTGCCTTTCTGAACTTTTCCTTTGCTTTCCTCTTTTCTGTGAAGCGCTTTTAGCACCTGAATTTTCTTTGACTGCCATATGCTGACTCCAGGGACAGTGATGCCTTAGTGAAACAACAAGCCAGCAGAACTTTCTGGAGACATCCTGTGAGCAGCATTGGCTTGGACTTAAATGACCCAAGAACAGGGGAAAGAGTGAAATCCTTAACTTGAAATTGCCATAGTAGANAAGAAAATGTTTCCACATAATGTAATTATTTTTATTTTAAAAGATTCGGTCTTCTCTGGTATCTTCAGCTGGAAATGAAGGCCTGATAGAATACTGGCAGGGTTTTACCTGCTTGAGTAATTTTGTTCCTGACTAGATATGTGGAATGATTCCACTTGAAATAAAAAGTGAACTCACTTTTTGGTTTTTTGGTTTTTTTAATCATTAAATAAACACAATTTAGAACATGGTTACACAGGTAATAACATTACTCCAAAGGCAGAACTGTCCAGGGTGTGATAGCATCCTATTAAATTTATCTTGGCTTTAGTAAGAGAAATAAGAAACCAGAAGACCAATGGCTCAGAGAACACGTGACTTTCTTTTTGATGGGATCCCAAATGAACTTTGTATGCAGATCTCTCCCACAGTATGTGCTCCACAACTTGCTGTCTGGCAGTGCAGTGGAAGTGTTTCCTAATGAAACTTCCATCACTGTAAAATAATCACATATCCTGGCTAAGCAAATAATGTCATAACTGTGATGTGGGTTTGTCAATCCATTTGCTTAACAGCCTTGTTATTTAAGCAGGTTGTTTGGCATATATAAACGTAATATAAATTGATGCTGAATAGATGAGATTTTTTGAGAAGAACTGTGCTCAAACCTGTAAGAATTTAATGGCTTTTGAGATGTTTTTGCTTTGTTTTCTTGAGGTTCTTTTGCTGCTTATTAGGTTTGTGTGTGTGCAGAGTAGAAGTGACTTTTCAGTAGCTTGTCAGTAAAGAATCAGTGAAGAAAGTAAAGAATCAATGACCAATTGCGTCGTAACAGACTTTCAGATATCTTTTTTATCTCTGATAAATTTATATTTGATCTTTGTATAGACATTGCAAGTGTCACTTTCCAACAAGCAGCATCTCTTCTAGCTCTAGTGATCACCAAATGTTATTTTGTGAAGTTACAGGAAGTACTTGCTTAATCTTAATAGTTAAGTCTTAATAGTTAAGGCTGATTCTTAAAAAGAGGAGTTAAGTCATCTATGACTTACAATTGACATAGATAACTGTCATTATAATTATTCCCTAAAAAGATTTCAGGAGCTATAATTAGAAGGAAACAAGAAGTGAAACTCAAAGGAAACAAACTGCAAGTCCAATGTGCTTAAATTCTGCCTTTGTCATCTTTGTATATTTTGTTGTTTTCAGTATTTCCACATATTTATTAAAAGCAAACTTTACCCAGAAAACAAGTTAGATTTCTCATCTCTAACATTTGCATTCCATGATTTCTTCTCTGTTGTTCTCAAAGGTTGACAGAGATAAAATTAGATTGACTTTGCTTGGTTGAATAGCCCTTGGTGTTTTAGCCTAATTCCACCTGTAGTGTAGCTGCTTGGTGTCATTGCAGTACTGTGGTCTCCCTAGGTATAATCCTGAATGCCTTTTCATTTGTTATGAGGGAAAATAATTCAAAAACAAACTTGTGAGAACTCTAAGGCAGTGCCTTCAGAAACAGGTTTTGCCTTCTGTGCTCCTTCACAGGAAATGAAAGGTCAAGAGAGTTAAACAGGAGTGCTGATTTTGCTGCAAGAAAATTCAATGCCACTGTATGATCATGATTTTAAATTACTTCTCCAGCTTTGTCACTGCCAGAATTAATCAGGGTAATGTATGGCAGTGAACTGAAATACACAAACACAGCAAGGTACCCTGACTTCCTAAGACGAGGAAAAAAAGCATTAATTTCTGAGAGATGGTTGAATTAACAAAATAATTCTTTGCCATATGAAGCTGTCCATAATATATTAGTGTATTGTTTTGGGCTGTGTTTTGTTTTAATATTGAGGCTTAAAATGAGGCTGCTTAAAAGATGTTCCCTATCATAAGGATTCTTTGGGGCTGAGAGGAAAAAATTTGTGATTCCCTGCCAGGTTTTTTCTCTGAAAATGGGGTTGGTGTGAGAGTATGTTGTGCACAGGCTTCCATAAACCAGTGTCCTGAGGCACACAGCAAATAAACACACTGGTGGTTGTAATCATTGTTTAGTTGATGCCCTGTTTTCGATCCCGTTTAGAGAGCAGAGAATAGATGTCGCCCTTCCTCCCACCAGCAGGATTTGAAGGAGGTGAAAGCTGGGTGGTAGACTCAAGCTTGGACATGTGTTTATGGAGGGATGCAGTGGGGTAAAAACAGACAACAAGGATTGGGAAGAGCTTAACAAAGTCCACAACTGTGATCTTTGCCCAGGGAAATGGTATGATCCAAGTGGAGCTTGGATGCTGAATTTAACTTCGCTCACGTGATTCTGGCCTTCCCAGTGTCTGCTAAGCAGAAGTGACCTCAGAGGAGGGCTCAGCCAGGGGTCAATGCTGTCCTGCCTCTGCCCAAAGCCCTGCCCCTGGAGCAGGAGTGTTTGCTGATTCCACAGCTCTGCCAGGCCCAGACAGTGGCTGCACCAGTCCGGCTTGGTGGGAAATCTCACCCCACTGATGATCACTCATCCCTGACATGCTGAGCTCAGTGCCGGGTGCACAGTGGTTATGGACCTGAACAAAACAAGTGGGAATTAGGCTGGTCACAGAGCAGTCAGAACATTTCAGGATGAAGTAATTTTCTGCAGTCCACACAGTCAAAGTGGTCCTCCTTCAGTTTTATAATTTATGAATATGTTCCTAGGAATAAACACAGGACTTGTGTGCTTGAGGCAATTGTTTAAAGCTCTATCTTGTTCTTGTTTCACTACATAACAAAATCCCCATCACAGATGGTAGTCAGGTCAGAGACAAAGCTTATAATGAACTGATGCTAATTTGTTTTTTTTTCTAACACATAACATTAGATTTTTGTAAACATTTTTTGTTTGTACCTTCTTGTGTACAGACTATCCCCACCTGCATGGAAAGTCTGCCACTGCTATGAGAATGACTTGACCTAGATTTTAAAACAAAAACTGAACCCAGGAGGTTTTCAGCTGTAGGCTTACATTTTCACTGGAACTGAACTTTCCCCAAAAGTACATTGGCCTTGATCAAGGTCTGGAACGGGTGAGCCGAGAAGGGAATTCTTGCAACTCAACCCTGACTTTCTGATCCAGCCAGCATAATTATAGTTTAGCTACCGGCCAGTAGCGCTGCTCTGGATAGCATCAAAGCATTCTTGCAAAGCGTTTTGAACTACTCCCAATGACCACTTTTGTGGTCGCTGCGCAGCAGCTTCTGAGCACACCCTGAGCCACTCGTGCCCAGGGAGCTGCAGCTTCTGCTCCCAGAGTCCAGCTCGGGGTGGTGTGCACGGCTCATCTTCCAGAAGCTCCCTTGGAAAGGCCCGAGAATTTGCCTGCTGGGGCATTGTGGCATCCGTTGTGTAACTGCACTTCAAAGGCTGTCTGGAGTCCGTGGCAGCTCCCCAAGCAGGATCTATCGGATCGCATAATGCATCCGGAGCGAGCTCTAGCAAAAGCTTTAGCAAATCAATGCCTACAGAAATGTAATTTGTTTTTAATCAATTTTATTGTTAAGAGTAAAAGAGGAAATTGTAGATTAAAGCTTTAGGAATAGAGAAAGGAAAAATTAATTTGTAGGAAGCTAATTAATTTGTTTTTAAGAGGTGTTTTTCCAGTCATTTGCCAAAGTGCAGCTTGTTGATGGAAACTGATGTGCTGGAAGGAAAAGACAGTGTCCATAGCAGTGTGCTTGTCTGTGCAGAGAGTGGTTCAAATTATTTGTGTTTGTTTCTTCTTTATTGAAGGACCTCAAATACACTATCGTATAGGTGTGTTCTAATTCAAGAGAAAAATGAAGAAGGGAATTAGGTGAAACTATAGAAGATAAGGAAAAAGGAAATGGGGAAAGCATCAGAGTGACTGAGAAAGTCTGTGTGTATGAATGTATATGTGTAAAACCAGTAAATACTCCAACAGCACCGATTGCAGCTTAACCAAAAGTCACCAGTTGCTCTTGAAAACCCAGCTCTATTTTTATCCCACAGCAGCATTAACATCTGTATTTTGTAGGTATTTCTTTGTAGGTATGATTAGTGCATTACATGACATGAAGGGTTTTGTGTGGGCTTCAAGTAATGATTTTATTTCTGTTAAGATGCACATGTCCTATGGGATGTGTTTAAAGCTGAATATTCATCCAATGGAGGAAATGTTGAATATTCACCCAGGACTCAATAGCCCATCCCGGGAGGTGAGCTACAGTTCAACAGTTTCTGTTGGATGAAGGTAACTTTGGAGTTGCTTTTCTGCAGGTAAAAACTCACCTGGACCTCTGTCCATGTGAGAGAGGTCTGTATCGTTCTTGCTTCTGTAGCCAGCTGGTCAGGAAATGAGGTAATCCTCTTCTATTGCTGTTTGAATTGAGGGATGTCTTCTGGGAAAGACAAATACATATAAATCTGTCTACCTGTTTAGATGGTATCTGAAGAATGTTGGTGAAATTAAGAGACCATATATTTACATTTAACTGTAGTAATTGTGTAATACTTCCTGTTCCATGTGCAGTGAAAGAAATTAAATAATGAAATTTCCTATAGGTGTATCTAAGATTAGCTGTCAGTCAGCCTATCCTAATAATGCTGTGAATTCAAGCATTAATTTTCAAATGCTCTCCTTTTCCCAGTTTTCTATCAGCTTGCTGCTGCTATTCTTAACTCCTGAGCAGTCAGTGTTTGGGTTGGGGGAAGATGGAAAGTTGGGATTTTGTGTCTGTGTTTCTTACTGAGGACAGCTTAAAGCTGGAGAGGTGAATCTGAACATTTGTGGGGATGAACTGTGTGAATAAAAATCGGAACTAAGCACTATGAATTTTTTCTATTTATTGTTTTAAAAGCAAGTAAGATTTTTATAAAGTCATTGGAAATTACTTCAATGGGACAAACACAGGAAATATCTTTATTTGCAACTTTTGGACTTGGCCTGACTTCCACAAGTGCAAGGCACTGACAGAAGCTGTCGTTTACATTGGGCTCTGAGGTTATGGCACATTTCTGAGAAACAAGCCATTTGCTCCTACTTCTGAAACTAGTTTCTTAAGGTATTCAGGTCTATAAAAAATTATTTATATGATATGCAAATATTTTAAAAGTTTGAAATTAATTGAAAAAAAAAAGTTGTATTTGAATGAAAAGCATTGCAATTGTTACAGCACTGTTAAAGGCCAGCAAACCTATCAAGAACACCATAAGGAAAGCATGTTTGCATGAACTATCATGCATCATTTTAGGACTTAAATATCTTCATTTTATTGCAGTGTTTTTTTCTCTTTTGTTCTGTTGAGGTGAGATAGTGCCGATAAAGCAACAACTCCTCCTCCTGCTTGATGTGAACTCTCACCTTTAAAAGTGTGTGTCTGTGCACATACATGTGCATACACATAAATAAATTTACAAAGAGAGAGGGGAAATGCTGTGACAACTGCCTTGGTAACTTTAAGAACTTAAGTGCTGACTGCTCTTCAGAGCTATGATCTTTCTGTTCTAGAGTGAGCATTGCTGGAGGGTCATATTACTATTCTTTCTGCTATATATACTTCCTTGACTTCTCGCAATACAAATAACTCTTGCTTTTACTGTAAGCATTTCCAATTTGTAACAGATCAGCAACCCAGTGTTGTTTCTTTGGCAGGGTGAGGCCATCAAAACCTGTCCTTTTTATGGGTCTTTTCAGGTGATTTACTAGCTATGACTTTCCCTTCATATCACACTTGAAGGTTCATCAAAATAATTTGGAATGTACTGGGACCAAATAAATGGCATAGGCTAAAGCATCTGTTTGCCAAGATAACCACACTACAACTTGCCAAACCAAACATTATTGTTAGAAACATGGCTTGACCATAATGCCTATCTCTGAACTGGAGTGGGAATGGTTTCATGGGAAAAAGTTTACTCAACAATATATGGGCTCAAAGAGCCTACGTTGGAAAAGAGACAGCATACTTTTGTTTAAATAAGTTGAAACTGCAGCCAGTACTATGGCTTGTGGCTGATCTTTATTATGTGCTATGTTTTCAAATTCTATTTTCTTTTTTTTTTTTGCTTTTAAAATGTTATCTCAAAATATTTCCTTTTTTTAACCTCATTGCTGTTTTTGAGGACTCATTAGAGAAAGCAAACAGTATTCTCAAGATTCTTCTTTCATTTTGCCTTTGAATTTTGTGGCTATTCTACCTCAAGGAACATGCAGCTGATTCTTTACAGTGTTTGAGTGCTTTAGCTTGAAACAATCATTGCATCATTGGAAGTTAGAAAAACATGAAGGTTTCATGATGAGATTATTGGAAAGGAAGTGGAATGAGATGAACGGGATGTTTGGTTTACCAGCTTTGCATTTGGTACTGGTGGGAAATTCCCAAATGTAGTAGCATCACCTAAGAATGGCTCATTTCTCTGACGTGGCTTAAAGGCTGAGGCTCTCTGAAAGGCAGTTTCAACTTTCATAACCTACCTGAAGTAATACAGTTATGTCAGCTGTGCATGGGAGCAGCAGAGCAGGACAGATTGCAGCACCCAAACCCTGCCAGCTCCACAGATAGAAACCAGCACAAGTTGATTGGAGCCAAGTTTAGCTGGAAAGTCTTTTCCCTTGATTTTGTGCGTGGATCAGGTGAGGCAGTGCTGTGTGAACAGTGCAGCGGGAAAGCCATGAGAATTGTTGTCACCTAGGGGCTGGACTGAACTAGTGCAGGGCAGAGCACCAGTTTAACAGGATGAAAGGGGATTAAGTAATCAGGGGAAGTTCTTTTTCCTGGAAAACTTGGCAACTTGGCAGTTGTTTCTCCTTGCTCTTTAGCGGGATCCATGGCTGAGCAGCAATGCTGAGATTGTTTCCTGCCTATACAGAGTTTGTTCCAGTAGGTTCTGAAGAGGGAGAGGGGATGATGGAGCACTCGACTGCCATGCTTTCAGCTGGCCTTTCCCTTTCTCTTTCCCTTAGAAAGCTTTTCTATGTAGGGTCATCCAAATATGTGCCATTTTGCCTCGTGAATGTGTCTAGTGTTTCAGTTTGACCTTGGTTCAAATTCTCAAGTGGTTTGAGTTTTGTTTTTTTTCCAAGCACCAATGCAGGTCATATTTTGTTCTTCCCATATTTTCCATCGCACTTTGACAAATTTCGACTAATCCTTTCACCAGCTTTATTGTCACTTGTCTCTGTGTTACTGTTTCTCAGCTTGTCATTTGATAACTGAAATACTAGGACACTAGTATAAGAACACTGGAAATGCCATATATCACCCACTTGTCATGTTTGGAACTGCAGCAGCTCTGCTGCACATGATACAGTTATAAATTAAAATTTTCCATTGACCTGGAGCTCAGAAGGATATTTTCAATGCAGTATTTACTTAGTTTTGCTGATCTTTATATATTTTTATATATTTATATTTTATATATCTATTTGTATTTCTTCTTATGTTCCTATTTCTTATTTAATTGCTGCTATTCCTAGTAAAAATTCATTTTTCTGGCATGCCCTCGTCTCTACTGATGTTTGCAACCATTCCAATAAAAGTTTTTGATTGGAAATGGATTGGCAAAAATATACCAAATCCTGCATGGTCTATCTTTGCAGGGAACGAGGGAAAGTTGACTTTTCTTAATATCAAAGGAGAAAGGAGAAATGCTTTCAAAAATGGCTGTCTCTGAAATAATTCAGGATAGGAAGGTTTTATTAGACCTGTCTTTATAAATTCTGGAATTGATCAATTTGTCTCTTTAAAATTTAACTCCCATCAAGAAAAAAATTTTAAATGGTGTCGTTTTGATAATATGGGACAAAGCTATTTTTGGTAACTAAAAGAGCTGGTTGAAAGCATTTGCTTTCCACCAGGACTAGCACATTGAAGCCAACACAGGACTTGATCCAACCTGTTTTTGAGTCATGACAGGCCCAAGACATCCTTAGAAATGTTGAGATCACAAGCGCTGTCTGATTCTGACTTTGCAGGTAGGTTCTGCTTTGCACAAGGTTGGAGTTGCCGCAATGTTGGTGTTACCCTGCAGGAGCTGGGACCGTGTCTCAGTCAGCTCTGGGAGGGAAGGCCTGTTGCAGGTCCCTGCCGAGAGGCCATTGTCTCCCCAGGATAAAGTGAGAGGTATTTCAGAAGTGCTTTGAAGCCGTGCCAGCCTCCTCACAGGGCTGTGAAATCTGATACCTCCGCTTTTGAGCTGTTGGGGAAAGTACAAACTGTAGTACTTGTGGAATTCATTCACTGACTTCCAAACTGAGTCTGGTCTGGGAATGGAAGAGAGAGTTTAAGAAGAAGGCGGAAAAAAAAGAATTCGGTACTATGTGGCAGTTAACTGTCAACTTTGGCATCTTTTCAGATTTGCAGCTTCATGCTTTCTAGAGATAAACTGTGACTTTTCCCTAAGGACTGGAGGATTTCATTTTCCTTCCCACTGAAGCTGCTAGGTTTGTATGACTGTAGGAGCTATGTGAAGTGCAGAACTACCAGCAAGATGCCTGCCATGCTCTTAGGTAGTTAATTTAAGCTTACAGAACATGTCTTGCAGCTTGTTCTTTTTACATTAGCTTCTCAGTATTTTCCATTTGTAAAGCAGATCAGTAGGGTCCTTCTGGCTGTACTACTATGCCTTGTCATGTTTCATCTGGGTTTCTCTGAAACCTTTTGTCTCATTAAGAGGTGGATTGAAGATATTCTGTGGGCTCAGAGCATTCCTGTGCACCCTGTGTGACAAACGAGCTTGTGTAAAAGCAGAGAAGGAGCAACCGAAGAGTTGGTTTTTCTTCTCTTCAAGAGAAGGGTAACTTTGTTACCCTTTTTGTTCTCAGTGGAGCTCAAATGCAAGCGGGCAGTGAGGCCTCTGTTTCTGCTGTGACGCCTGTTGCTTTTGTTTCATTTTGGCAAAGTTGAAGAGACCCTTCTGTCTCTCCTGGTGCTCTCTGGGCTTGCCTTGGCCCTGCAGGATGTGTGAGGGTGGGCTCTGCTGGGAAGGCAGAAGCCTTTCAGGTGGGGATGCTGCTGTTGGCACTGAAGCGAGCGGCTGAGGCAGGCAGGGCTGCAGGATCTATATACATCTGTGTATGTAGGTATGCACGTATGTATGTCTGTACATCAGTGCTAGCGTGGTTATTGCGCGGTAACCCAGCCCCGTGTGCTGTGCAGGGCCAGCCTGCAGCTGCTCTCGGCCACCAGTCCCAGAGAGAGGCCGGGGGCACATGACTGTGGCTGGGGGCACCGAGCGGGGCAGGAAATGCTGGCAAAGGTGTTTTTCTGCTCAGGGGACTGGTATGATGGATTTCAGGGACACGTAAGAGTTGGAAAGCTCGGGCTAAAACTGAACGGCAACTGCTGAAGAAGGAAGTATAGCAAGAAACTACTTAAGTAACCAAAGTGGAGGAAAGTAGAAGTTTATTGCTTAATATGGAAATGAGCAAATAATAGGTCATCTCTTTGATGTCTTTCTCCTTTCAACCACCCCAGAAAGGTGAATTATGACCAGATGCTTAAACCAGTTAATTTAAATAAAAACAGGACTAAAAAGGAACAGGTTAGGTGTACTTAATGGATAAGAAAGATTATGCAAGTCAGCAGGATTCGATAAAAATTCCTATAATATGAAAAATCTGCAAATGATTGCTTATCTGCCATTCTCTTTAAGAAATGTGAAGTCTCCTGATGATGTCAAGAAGACAAATGCATTACCTGTGTTTGAAAATGCAAGGGCAGCTGAGCAGGAGGAAACCATGGAGAATTTAGAGAATCTTAATGCCTATCTAGTATTAAAAATGAATAATGGCATAAAGCATTAGATGATACTTTAAAAATCTTTCTTGTCCTTACAAATGTGATAAATAATTGTCATGATGCCACTCTGTACTTGTGCATAGTAGATTTGGTAGAACCTTATTGCAAAGACACCATCCCACTTGACATTCTTGAAGGCAAATTGTGCAGGATTTATGTGGTAAGGTGGGCACAACTGACTGAGGCATTTGGGGATTTAGAAAGGGATGAATGGGAATTTAGAATTTTTCATGTGGAGATGGCTCGGGGAGGTCATGATGACTTTGCTGCTGGAGTATTTCAAACAGATTGTAGGTATATTGTAATAGATTGTGCCTCAGAGGTGGTATATGGATGAGATGATTTCCTGTGATTCCCTTCACTTCTCTGTTCCTGGGACTCTGACGTGAGGCTGACTGGGGAGGTATTAACTCAAGTGCAAATAACTCAAGTTAACTGTGCACTGAAGACACAACTCTGAGCTTAATAGATGTCATTTTAAAACCTGGCTGGGAAAACATGATTTCATATGCAGTAATAATGTCCCAAGAGGACATCCCAAGATGATTGGTAGATTTGAGAATGATGTGGGCTGATTGGAGAGGTTCCAAAGTGGGAATGATCAAACAAATAGGAAACAAACCTAGAAGGCGGCCTGAAACAATTTGGATTGTGTAGGGAATAAAACACCAGAAGAAAAATAGCAGAAGTCTTTAAGTACAGAAAAAATTGCTGTATGGAAGAGCAGTATGATGCTTAGAGAGAGTCCAATCCCTGCAGAAGATGGAACAGGAATTAATGAACTAAATTGCAGCAGAAAATATCCAAAGAAGGCATTAAAATTAAGGGGGAAAACCCCAAAACAACAACTACCCAAATCAGGGATAGCAAGTACTGGAAAAGATTGCTTGGGTGATTATGACATTTTTGATGATGTTAAGGGGCAGGTGAGTGAAATGCCTCTCAGAAAAGACATGGAGATAGTTGTTCTTACTTCGGCACCTTTCAATTTGTCTATCTGATTTGTTCAAAGATCTTATTTCTCCTGAGAAGGAATGCTCTACCTTGATAGTTGAGGATTAAATTTATTAATTTACTGCTCAAAATAGAATTGCTACTCTATTCCTACCAAAACTGTCTGCCTAGCAAGTAGGGAAAAGTAGCCAGCCCTGCATCTGAGGTGTTCACCAATTTTTTCCTGTTCCCTTTTGCCTGTGACAGGGAATCCATGTGAGCTAACCTTTACCCCAGTGCAGCTTGTGGATGGGGAGACAGAGATGTTGTTTCTTTGCAGGAGATGATAGGACTCTTCACAGAGAGGGCATACTGAATATCTAGACGTGCCATTGAAACTGCTCTGTGCAGTTCTGAATGCAGCTTCCAAATTAGCATTTGCTGTGGTCTTTCAAATAGCACTTACACCTGTGTTCATTGCACATATTTGAATTTTGTTTCAAGTAAAATCCTCACATAGCTACAGTTTGTCTAAATTGGTTTTGTCTTTTGGGTATGACACTGGAGAATGTGCTGTAAATGAAAAAAAACAAACCTGGACGCAAAAGGCAGCTCCTATTTAGGCAGTGTCAGATAGGTTTTCTGAGGCTAGAGCTGTTAAAAAAACTACAAACGGATCTGTCATTTCTGTTCAGAAGGAAGCAGACAGTTTGGATCAGGCAACAGTCTGCAGTGATGTGTCCAAAACAAGAGCTTTTGTTCCAAGCGGGGCTGATGCAGGCCACCAAATATGCCAAGAATGCGGGGCCGTTTGTAGTGCTGCACAGATACCATCACCGGCCAGCTAAGCACCCACATTCCTGCTCAAATAACAGCTCTTGGGATGGAGGCAACTGAAGCAGGGGAAACCCAGAGCAGAAGGTTGCCACTGCCTCCATGCAGGTAAATGTCAAAATAATCTCAGTTTTTCTTTGAAATCCACCGTTTTCAGACCTCTCCCTCAAAGAGGCAATTAGCTGTGAAACCTCTAAGGGTCAAACGGTCAAAGTTAGTTACAAGAAGGAGATTAAGAATTTTTTGAATCAGCTGCTGTGATTTCAGTGAAAAATCTACAAATTATTTCAGTGAAAAATCTATGAAGTCTGAGTCCTTAACATAAGGAAATCACGTTTCTCCAGTTGACATAATTTCTGAAACGAAGCAAATACGTGAAAGCTCTGTGTGTAAACATTATGAATTGGAGGAGTCGTTGCACTCTTGTCTTATGAAAAGGCTCTACAATTGCTCTGAGCAATTTTCATACCCATTTCAGTGGTGTTTTTGTAATGCCATGACATGCTAAGATTGTATTCGTACTTTTAAAGTAAAGTGGGGTTTATTTCTTATTAGATATGAAAATACTAGTTGAAATAACAAAAATAAAAAGTGTTCTTAGGGGAAAATAATATTTTTTCTGAAAAATTGTATGGAAATATACTACATCCTTTGGTAATTCAAATAAGTTAAAATAAGTGATCTTTGAATTTCAGAAATTCTATGTAACATTTGAACTGTCGGGACATCGTAGACATAGTGGTTGAAGCTTTAGGAGGCATTGATTGCAATCCACTCCAATAGCTTGTCTATCTTGAAAATAATTTAAATTAACCATGACACCTCATTAATAGTGGCTAAAGGAGCTAAAGAATTAAAAACCCCCAAACCCGCCGTATGGCACATCTGAACTCTGACATTGCCAGTATTGGAATTAGCTCCTTGGAGCACCTGGTAGAGTTCATCTTTAGTAAAGCAAATATTTTGCAGAGGCAAGTTTACTTTCGCCCCAGGATGTGGGGTGCAGCAGGGAGCTGTGCTTGACAGGACCATGGCTCTGAGAGGTTGCTCTGTGTCAGGATCTCCATCTCCTGATGTGTGGTGTGCTGCAGGGGAGGTGTTTTCATCATCCACAGGGGTGAGCCAAAGTAAATGCGCTGGCTGTGGGTAACCTTTCATAAGCCCAGCTAAGCACATCTGGAGAGCAGGCGTTCACAGCCATGAAACACCACAGCCTCGGCTGGTTAAAAGCTCTCCTCCTGCTGCAGGGAGGCTGGAGGAGCCCTTGGCCTGACCAAAGCTGGCACTTCTGAGGCTGGAAATCTGAATGTTAGGGGTCTGCGTGCCTGGAGGTTACCTGGGTGTGGTAGCAGAAAAAAATGGCTTGGAAAATACTGATTAATAAATAAAACCAGGCTGCTACTGCAGTAGCGTGGGGTGACACCAGTGGTGAAATGGGAAGCAGAGCAGATTAAACTCTCTCTGGAAAGATCAGTTGGTGAAGGCAATGATTTGGATCCCAACCTGCTAATTAACCCATCTAGAGGAGTCACAGTGGAGGATTCTCTCAGCCAATGTTTTGATGAAGTAGTTGAGTGGTATAAATGCACAAATCCGACACAACTGGTATTTTACTCTCTTTCATTACAACAAATTTTCAATTATATTTCTTTTCATTAAGCTCATAATGCAGATTAACAGACTTCCATGTCTTTAAAGGGTAACTGTGTGGTGATACTAAGTAAAAAATTTAGGGAAGAGGGATAATTTATTTTCAGTATCTTTATCATCTGTCAATGACAAGATGGATAATCAAATCTTCTCTGTCTTTGGAATGGAGTTTATGTTTAAATGGGTGGGTCTAGTCAAAGCTAAAAGGAAATTTCACAATATATTTTTTGTAGACAAGACTCCCAATGCTAATGAGCAGCCAAATCTGTCTCGGGGAAACAGTTTGTTACTAAAAATAAATTGCAGTCTAACTGTAACTAAAATCAGATTGCAGAAACCAAGCAACTCTGATTCCTGATTTCTGCTACAGAAGGAGATTAATCTATTACAAATAGCTCTGATTATTATATATTTTTAATGTGCCAACTGAGCCCTGTTTTGAAATTAATCCACTTCTGAGTCTCTATCAAATATGCTTACAGTAATCACCAGAGATTTTCTTCAGACTCTGCAACGCCAGTGAGGAACCAGTTCATAGTTGTGAGGCCAAAAGGAAAAACAGTGCACATAACCTATTTATAGAATATGAAACAAAACAGTGTGATAAAGGGCAAATGAAAGCTTTCAACGAGAGGCTTTTCGTTCCTAGTCACATGGTCTTTACATGCAATTTCTTTTTTACTATACAATTTAGCAGGGAAATTAAATCACTTGACAGCAGGCTTTTTCTGGTTAGAAAAGAACTGCTCCGTGCTCCTTTACCACTTGTAATATGCTCAATTGTGGCTGTTGCTGTTTGGGAAGGTTTGTGTGCAGAAGTTTCTGCAGGGCCGATACTTCCCTGGCAGGTGGAAGCAGAAATGGTGGCCAGAGGTTGCCCTAGGAAGATTTCAGTGTGGAGCATGGAAAACCACCCTGCTATCGAACACAACACGCAGAGTTCTTAGTCATGAGCCCCAGATGTTTGGGAAAACAGGACAAGGATCCCTCTCCTCTGAAACTTTGACAGTTGTAGGCAGTAGTAAAAGCAAATCAAGATAAATCCAGTGTTTCTAATTGCTTTTGTGTCCCATCACCCTCTATATATAAATGTCGTTGTTATGTTCTTGCCTATTTGTTTTTAAAGCAAAGAGCAAAGGACATTTATGTCCTGGGAGTTTATCAACCACCTCATTAATTTTGAATATATTTCTTCCAGAGCTAGTTTGTTCAAGTCAAGTATCTGTGCTCAATCTCTGGGGGCTGCCTTTAAGCAATTCTAACCTTGAAAAAAAACCCAACTTGACCTGGGTGCCAGATTGTGACTTAACCTAACACCGTATTCGACTCTTTCAGAAATACAAGAGTTGGCAGTTTTTTTACAATTACTAAAATTAGATCTTTTACTGCCTAAGTGTGATGACTCCAAGAAGGGGAATGGTGCAGAGGAGAAATTGCATGAACTGTGTCCCAGAGGTCCAGGCTGATAAAAATAAATGGCTTCTCAGATAGATTTCTTTTTGTTATCTTTTCTTTTCCTTTGTGTCTGTGATAAAGTTTGAGGGAGTCTAAAGAAACTGGATAGTTTATCTCTCAAATATACAGGCTGCTGCTGTCAGAATATTTTCACAGACAAGGTGATTTATGGCAGCAGCCTTTTCTCCCTTGACATTAGTAGCACATTTGCAGGTTCTCAGTGTGTTCACTACCTGAGCTTCTCACCACTCCTGTGGTCGCCCAGGCTTCTTGTCTCATCTGTGCCAGATTCCTCCTTAGTCCTGGGAGCTCCTTTGTTTGCATAAAAATATTGATACTTCACAGACTCATTCTGCATTGTGACAAGTGAAGGGTGGATAAAATGCCGAGGCTGTAGCAGCAGTGGTGCTTTATGGGAGCTGAGTACTGCAGCTGGGGAGCAGGGGAGCAAGGACCAATGAACGTGATACATCTATCAGTAGTCCCACATGTCAGTCCCCCAGACAATTTTACAGATTTGCTAATGGGAACAAGGCTCTTTAGTGAAGTTTCTTCAGGCCCTTACAAAGATGTGAATGTACTCCAGAACCCTGATGAATGATAAGCAGAAACACTGAAAGACAAATTTCCACTGCTGCTTCTCAAGACACATGAACTCCTTCAGAAGTCAGGAGTTACTCTGAATTTAAAGAAATCAGTGCTGGCTTCCTCCCAGGATGTAAACTCTTTTTAAGAGCTCTGTTTTATGTGTCTGTGTGTATGTGTGTATATACATATATAATGTTGTTTTCAAATAGCCAGTGGAAATTTAATGGAGTTGCAGGAACAGCAGAATGGAGGACAACTAAGTCTATGTCCAGCACATAACACAAACAGTGCTGCTGAATTGATCCCCAAGAAGAAGGCTAGGCAGTAATGCAAAACGAAAGTTGAAAGGTTTGGGGCTGCTCAGTCCTGTTGAACAGTGAGAAAAATCCCCACCTTCTCTGCTCCTCCACTGTTCTTGCTGGACACTAAAACCAGCCTAAAAATAAAACCAAGCAAAACTAGAAGAAAAAAGATACTGGAAAGAGCAGAGGAAAAAAAGTTATTTTCAGCAATGTATTCTGTGCAAGCTTTACTTTGTTGGGCAAGAATTAAAATGGCAATTTTGAGCCATGATGGCTCATTGCAGTTGCTCAGAAACATGGTGCTCCCATTCCACTCTACACCTGGAACTTCTCAGTCAGACTGGCGCTGTCTCTAGGGGACACTGCCTTCCCATCCCACAGCTGCACAGGGGTGAGGCAGGGGAGTGAGGAGGTGCTGTCACCCTGCGCTGTGAGTTGGAGGGTGGCCCCTCTGTCACACCCTGCAGAAGCAGTAGGGCCCAGGCAGCACAGCCGCAAGGGGAGGTGACAGGAGTGCAGCGAGTGGGGCTTTGGAGCTGCCTGAGCCTGGCTTTGCTTCCCTCAGGTGTTTCTGGGTGCTTTATGAGGCATCAGCTCATCTGTTCCTGTCTACTCTGGCATCACTCATATTTTTTCACTTGTAGTCACTTGTGTGTGAAGCCAGCACAGGTCTCTGTTCTTAGGCTAGACTGTGACCAGAACTACAGTCAGTAGATTTGACTGGAAACCACAACAAACCTCATATGCAAGTTCCCTTACCAAGGACCTGGAGTGAGGGTGAGTCCAAGAGAAGAGCCTTAAAGCTGTGATGTTGGAGCACAGCTGGACACAAATTTGCCTCCCTGCACTGCCCGTCCTAGCCTGAGGCTCAGCCCCTGCAAGTGAGAAACAGGCTGATCCCATTCATTACTGTCACCTTCAAATATAAACCTGCTAGAACAGAGAGCTCTTCTCAAAGCCATCCCATACTCTCTGTGCTAGCAAACAAGACCGTGCTTGTAAGAGCACACCATGAAGGGGCAGAGTGTTCTTTTTTTTTTTTATTTTTAAAGCTGATCAAGAGGGACAAGAGACACAGGAAAGTGGCTTAAGGGTATTCAGATCACAAGACTTTTTGATGAAGAGAACATGCAGCTGGCTGCATATGCTATTCCAGAAAAATAAACACCACTTGTAAATATGTAGCCCTCTTGCCATTTCTGAAGAATTTCTGCCAGCTGATGTAAGTAGCTGAGGAAGAGGTTGGAAAGCTGTCAGCCCAAGGCTGCCACCCTTGTGTGTTGGCAGGGTGAAACAAGAGCCTGCAAAATCTGGGGCAGGCAAAGATAAGCAGAAGGGACTGTCCCAGTCCTGGTTCTGCTGGATCAGGTGTTGTGAGCCTGGCATTCTGCTGAAGCACACATGAGAAGAGCATGCACTGCAATTTACACTAAAGACTTAGAGGGTGAGCCTTACTGGGCACAGGCCTGTTTTAAGGAGTTGCTGAAATGATCTCTTGAAGTGTGGGACTACATCACATGCTCTTGTGTGCTCTCAGCTGTCTAAAACTGGCTTTTATCCTGCCACTCCAGATGCAGGGAAGTCCTTTGGCACAGATGGGATCCTCTGGCATAGCTGAGGGGGACTGAGTCGCAGGCAGAGCAGGGGCTTGGCTGGAAGGGCACCCAGTCACAGATACTGAGCTGAGCTTTCAGCCCTAGGAGCTATGAAGTGAAGCAGTCCTTACTCAGAGAGACTTTTCTGGCACAAAGGCAGCACAGAAGAAAGATCTCCCATGTTTTGAAGGAAGCATTGATTTGTGAAGTATGTAAAGTAATGGGTCTCCTTCCTGGAGTGGCTGAGGCTTCAGAACAAAACATTGTGCCTTTTATATATTTATCTTTTCTTCGCTGTCACAGTTTGCCTGTATAATTCATCTCTTTCTGCCCCTCTTTCCTCATATGAAGTCAGTTAAATGAAAGTTCAGGTAGTATCTGGGTGTGCTCACTCAATTTCAAAGTAAAAGTTTCCGAAATATACCAGGATTGCTGGCTTTGGACTCCAGCCCACAGACACATGTGATTTTGATACAACATGTCTGATTCCCTGCATTGTTACCTCCTCTTTCAGCGTTTTACTTACACTGCAATAAAATGAAATTAACTTTATTATGAGTCATACATGAGCATACATGCAGGTCTGTACGTACATAGAAACAGGGAGAAGGGAAACACACTAGGATATTTAGAGTGCTTAGTACCTATATATTTGCATAACAAAATCCAGCCTATTCTGTTTCCATTTTTACACAGACTTGTCTGATTACTTAATCCAAAGCCACATCCTCCACTCCCTGGCTGCCAAAAAAAGCCACAGGAGAGAGGTGAGCTGAGCTGTGTTTGGTCAGTCCCCATGCAAGTTGCTCTTTTCTTTTTTGTCTTCTCCTGTTCTGTGGTTTGATTGCTCTTCATTTTTGCTTGCCTTTTTTTGTTGTTGTTTTGGTTTATTTTGGGGTTTCTTTTGGTCATCATTTTACATATGATCCTCTTGGTTTGGGATGTTCTTTACCTATGTGCTTACATTGCACCTAATCACATTGGGCTGTGATCCCAAATTTGGGTCTGTGTGCCACTGGAATATAAGTAATAATGTCTTGTTGCTTTGGTATGCAGTTAGGTTGGAGTCTGCAACTCTACTCTGCTTGTGGGCACAATCCATTGCAGGACTGCTTTCTTAATTTTTGCCTGAAAGTGATACTGTGTACCCCTGGCACACCAAAACAATGAACAGCAGCAGCATAGCAAAACATTCAACTGTGCCAATGGTGAAAGCATTTTCTTGCAGGAGTGAAATGGTGCTGTAAGTACTTGTTGGTTTGTTAGAAATCTTAGGATGTGTACATATAATTGATTCCGTCTAGGTTATCATTAAGGGAGTTCATTGGTGAGTCTGAGGTTAAAAAGCCCCTAAAGCTCAAAGGATAAAGGAAACAGGTACTTTCCCAGAGCCTTGGAAGTTATGCCACAATCAGTTTCTTCCTTCCCTTTGGGCTTAATAATATACTAAAGTTCATATGTTATAGCTATGGTAACATTTATAATAAGAAAATATGCAAATACAGCAGCAACATAATTTTTCCAGACTGCTTAGCAAGTAAATGGTTGTGTACAAAATAGCCTTCAATCTTTCTGTCAGAGGCAGCTCCTGTTATTTATGATAGCAATAAAACTACTGATTATTATTGGACAAATTTCTCAGACATGAAAAGAAAACCTTCAGACATTTTACTTCCAAATCTTTCAGTATGTAACAAAAGGTTTGAGGTTTCAGAAGTTTAGTCCCTGAGGATAAACAAATAAAGTTGTAAAGAGCACACCTTGCTAATATGATTGTTCCTTATTAGCATAATAGTTTTCAAATAAACAACCTGCTAATGTCTCTAATAAGCACTTACTCTATGATGAAAACTGCAAATGGAGCCCACTGGTGGGTAACAGATAACAGTAAAATCTTTCAATAAAACAAATATTGTTCTGCCTGAACAGCTCTCTTCACTCCAAGAGAAGAACAGAGCTGCCTAGGTATTTTTACAGGCTCATAGTTGACAGCCAGATATGTTACAACACTGCTCTTCTGATGTTTTGCTGTGATGTTATGTGGAGTCTTTACTCTTTACAGTGTTAATGTTACAACAAAATAAAGCAGACATCTTTACTTATTTGGAGCTACCTATTCTCGAGTCCAATGAAACCACAGTAGGGTGAATGTTTGCCCAGGAATAGGGATTTGACAGATTAATAGAGTTTGCTTTCTTTCATAAAGGAAAATGATAAATAAAAATTTGGAGTCCATCCTATCTCTGAAGCATGCAAATGAATGGAAGTAACACTTCGGCACTCTTTTCTTCTTGCTATTCTGAATCATTTGCAGTGGCAAAAAGGTGTTAAATGTATGCAACAATCTCACTTTCCCAAATATTCAAAAGTGTGAAAAAAAGTCATACATTTTCAAGCACGGTTGACAAACTATTTTCAAAACATTTGCAGTGGAATTTACATACTTGCCTAGTTGCTTCTACCATTGATTACAAAGCTGTGTTGTTCTTGCTTTGGTCCCCAAACTTCTGCATGCATTTTTCCAAAATAATTTTGTATTTAGTTTTCAAGAAATAAGGAAATGGAATATAAGAAAATCACAAATGCCCAAGCCTGGTCCTTTCCAAATTCCATGGTGAGTATGAGTGTTTTATTTTATATATAGCTTTGTAGAAACGGGATAATTTGAAGGAAAATCTTGAGCAATTCTTATCTTTGTTCCATTCTGGACTGACATCATGGCACGAAAACGCAAGGAATGTACAGTAAAGCCTGGTGTGGGAAGAAGATCTTGACAGAAGGATGATTAATGGTGTCTGAAAGAGGGAAAACAGTTATGTAAGAAATACAGCCCATGAGGTTGAAACTGAAGAAACCATCACAGGTGCAGACTGTAAACAGGTCCCAGAGGAAAGAATATTCATCTTTTAAAGGTGGACTCTGTAAACAAACAGACGAGGCATAGGAAATATCCTTCCATATAAATTTTTATGGTACAAATAAGTACATGGAGCACATAAGCACTGTAAGTGTTTATAAACTCAAAGAACATCCATATTGCAGTAAAGCTGCACAAATAATACGGTGTAAATTTATATGTGAGGCAGATGTGTGGTCTGATGGCTTCGTTTGTTTTTTTGACTTTAGCAAATGACATGATTTCTGTGTGTCTGGTTTTGTTTTGTTCCATTTAGCTGCTCTCAGCTACATAATTGTTCTTTCAGCTTGTAAATATTATGGTCAACCTCCAGCAAAGTTTAGATGAGGCCAATCAAATGTAAACAAGTGTGTCTGCACCAATGATGTGAGTAAGCAATGTCATCTCTTGTGATGTTTCCTCCCCCTTTTCTTACTCCCCTGGGACTGCAAGAGCTTTGTGGAGCCTGCTCAGCTGCACAGCCTGGTACTGCACAGCTTAGGGTTCAGTTTAACTGCCTGTCTGGGATTTTTTTGTTTTCCTGGCTATTTGGTGTTGAATTTATCCAGTGAAATGAGAATAATGGATGAGGATCACTTCTGGGGAGTGTCCTCACATTTGTCCTTGCTTCTGCCCCAGCCTTAGGGGTGGCTGCCTGCAATCTCAGCACAAAGGTAACAGAGGTGTGAGGTGCAGTGCAGGGGCCCAGAAGGGCTGAGGGTGAGCAGACACCCCCGAGGAGCTGCAGCCTGCTGCAGTTCTGTGGCACAGAGGGGTGGCAGCTTCCCAGCAGGGCTCAGCCCTTGGGCTGCTGTGCCCTGCAGCAGGTGACAGCCAGCAGCACAGGGCAGAGCTGCTACTGTGCCAAGGCCCCCAGTGCTGCAGTCACATAACCCTCTGGGTGAAAGCCTTTGTATTACAGAGGTGCACATGGAACAGTTTTTACCCTTGAATGTGATCTTCAGGGTTTCACTCCACGTTTCTCTCCAGTCACTGTGCAACCCCAAACCTGCAGGACATGCAGGCAACACGGTGAATGCATCCCCATGGATTTCTGCCACAAACACAAGCAAGCAGGTGGGTTTTCCTTGCATGCAACCTCCTCCCCTTGCCTTGGAGCCTCTCACTGTTGTGCACTAAATCCTGGTCCACTGCATCCAATCTTTACCTGTCTCCCACCCCAGTTTTGTGTCTCCAAATGCCCAAATCCTGCTGTAGCTTTTTGCAGCTGTAGCAGTTCAACACTACAGGCAGCCTGACATTCCACACCTCATGCTCCCATAAGCAGTGAACTGTTGGGTCACAATTTTTGGTTAGATATGAATTAACCTTTAAGGCAAAAAAACCCATCAAAGTAATGACTGCAATGCTATTGATCTCCTGGGAACGAAGCCTGGGAGGTGTCTGACATTTTACATTGTTATCTATGGGAGAGGAAGGAGCTGGGCTGTTTTTTTCCCACAAGAAATGTATCTATTTTTGAGAGCAAAGTACTTTCTTTGCCATGGGACCCAAAACAGTTTTCATTCACTGACTCACAGTCTCTGGAGGCTTTTTCCCTGAGCTTAAGGGGCAAATGCTTAGTAGTTTGCAGATGAAAAAGTGACAGCCCAATTAGCTAAAACTGTTAATTTAAAGGTAAAGATGTTACCTTTTTACAGCTATCTTGGCTTTGAGAACCAAACAGCCTCCACTAGCCTCATTCCTCTGTTTTTACATACAGACTTGCTGTAGATTTGGTCATAATAACTATTGGGTGAGAATCTGAAAGCAATGTATCAACAGCATATGATTTATTCTGTGGCTCTTGTGCAGAAAGCCAGAATATGATTTCATGCTTTCTTGTTTCTCTTTTTGTCTTCTTATGGTATGAATATCATTATTAGTTATTTGCTTTTAAATTTTTCCAATAGCCTATTTGCTTAATTATGGATGAATGAATTATTGATGAATCTTTCCTTCCGAAGAGACAATCTCAGCAAGACCCAGGCAGAAACTACAGGAAATGTATTTGGACAATGTTCATGTTGTATCTGTTTTTGTGGTATATGGCAGAGCTGACCTAGGATGGGTCAGCTTGGCAGCTCATGGCCTCACATTTATCCACAGGATGCTTCCATGTGTGTTGCTATTTATTCTTTGAAAAATGAGGAATATCTGTAATAGCATTAATGATCCAAACATCTGAAAACTCTCTGCTGCATCTCTGCGGGGTCTGAGGGTGGATCTACATCTGCCTTGTCCACATGGAAGGACAAGACTTGATGGCTAATGTACTTTGGGAGTTGCCAGTGTCCACACAGGCTGGAAGTTTTGGCAGGTATGGGACACTGGCAGCTGGGACCAGACATCTGAACGTGCTTTTCTGTTTCGTTCAGAGATTGCATAGGGACTGTTAAACCTTTGGACAAAGCCTTTCCAAATAAAATGCTTTACCAAAGGAACAAGATATCAAGGAAAGGATTATAACAGTATTTAGAATTCTTCCTCATTGCAAAATTTGTGCAAGGAACTTCAGAAGAGTTGCTACCAAATGCCCCATAGCATTTCTTAATATTAGTAGTTGTTCTTAAATCTATATACCTAATCAGCTCCTTAAACTGTGCTCCAGGCATAGTGAAGTGGAAAGAAACATCAAAAAAATTGCCTGAAGGGATGAAGTCTCTTGGAATTTATGGTAAATACACTGCTTTGCTCTTGATAGGAGCATTAGTTTGAATTGTCTCTCTTAATGCAGCTTGTAAATTACTGAGAGTAAAGGAGATTCCAAAATGGCATGTGTTACCATGGAATACTTTTAATATATAATAAAGAGATAACCCTCATATATCCTAAAGTCAAAAAAGAAACTTCAGGTTTCTTATTTAGAAGATGATATCTTAATTGACCTCACCTGAGAGATCACTGGGTAAAGTTCAGGTGATGTTTTTGCTTAAGGTGTGTCTGTCAGGTGCTGTTTGTTGTTTTGAAAAACAGCAAAAAATTTCAGTGCAGTGAAACCATTCTGCTGTCTATTCACCACAGGCCAGGTTTTCTGTTGCTCTTTGGAGCCTGGTGTGATTTAGGCTCTGCCACAGTAGGGCAGAGGGTCCATGAGCTTCCATATCTCGAGGCACAGAGGCAACAGAGCTACAGGAGAGCACGCTGGAGTGGGATCCTGGCTGGGTTGTAACCTACCATATCAAACAACTGGGAGCTCCTTGCACCCCTGTCATTTTTAACAAAGGTGGGCAGGCTATGGACATACAATGCACTGGAAGTGTGGACAGGACTGGCAGTCAGTACCTTGTTTCTTTAGGGAAGGATTCCAGTCTGTAAAGGACCTGCTGCAGCAGATTTTGGGCTTTTTCCTCCCATTTGAATCAGCCTCATGTGCAGAATGTCTGCTCAAAATCCTTCTTACTGATGTTTCACAGTCTCTTATTTCCATTATTTGACAATTATTAAAGGAGATCTTGTAACTGATGCAGCATTAAGAGCAGATCTTAGAATAATCAGTAGTTTCAGCAGCTCTTTCTATTCTCCCTGCTTTTGTGGCTTATTATAAAAGTGTCAATCTCTCACTGCTATCTAACAAACAAACTTCTGCCCTGGATCCATTTCCTCTTGGGCAGTTTGCCAGGAATAACAAATTAAACTCAAGCTCTCAGTTTAAGAAGTTTCACTTCACTGAGTAGAGTTCAAGTACGGTCTATTATCCTGACTAAGTGATAGAGGAGTCCTTTGATGTTTGCTTCTTGAGTGGTTTATACAAGCCAGGGCTTCCTGTAGGAAAAAGAGCTGCAGCCGAAGGAAATACTTGATTGATCAGGTAACCTCTTCCTCTCACTCTTTCTTGAGAGTGTCTGAGTGCCCAATGACAGAATCATGCAGAGATACAAAGAGAGACCTGGTATAGCCTCCACCAGAAGAATTCACACGATTTGATGATGTTTCTTAAATTTTCAAGTGAGAGGGACCAATCCTGCTCCTTCCACCTTCCTGTGCCACCACTGCTTTCCCCACATCAGCTCTGGTGGTCCATTATGGCTTGTTCAACCTACTTAATTTGTAAGACTTCACAGCTGAAATTACATGTTCTGCCATGCCCATGATCTGAACTGGATAATCAGTAGTGCTGAAGGAGTGGGGCTGCACAGGTGGCAACTGGAGCAGGAGCACAGAGGAGGGAGGAATAACATTATTTAGGAGCAGAAGTCCTCCATCTGCACCTGCCAGCCAGCAGGCCAGCCCAGCTGTGTCACTGAGCCCAGCACTCAGGACTCCTCCAGAGCTCTCTGACCTTCCCCTGGGTCCACTCTGAACTCCTCTGGAAAATGCTGGTTTTCTCCTTTGATCACCAGGGGCTGTGTTCATTCTATCACATAAAATGGTTCAGTGCTGTGTTTTTGGTTTTTTTTTTCTCTATAAGAAGGTACAGTGATGCTGCCCTCCCAGTAATTCTGGCCTGGAAGTTTGAGGGAAAAGCAAAAGTTGGCTGGAATATATTGAGGAAAAACATGGAGTGTGCAGTGCAACATGGTCAGAGCATAGGGATCAGTTAAGAGCAAAGAGGAAAGGAAAGAGGTACCAGCATACCTTGCATTGTCTGAATTGTTTGAAGATACTCACTGTTCTATAGTCAGTGGAAGTAAACTGCTGTGCTTGATTTCTGAATCTGAGTATTTTAAAATGCCCTTTGTTAGCTTGTCACTCACAGATAATTTTTTCTGTGCCAATAAAAGTCATGACAACTTTGCTTCTCCCTGACTCTTTAGAGGCGTGGCCACATGTGGTGGGTGCAGCATTGATTTCCTGTCCATGTTGGAGCACCTGGGTACAGAAGTGACTTACAGAACTCTTGTCTCTAACCAAGGGGACAGCTGAAAGCTTGTGAGCAGCACTGCAGTGCCAGAAGCAGCTGAACTAATAGTTCAGTAGTACAGGTAGGGGAGGTCTTGCTCCCCTTTTTAGCTCTTCGCCTTGCAATTGTGCTACTTTCCTTGACTTGGGTGTGTTGGGTGCTGATTGAACTGATCCAACTCACTAACCTAAAAGAAAATCATCTCCATGTAATATTGTCACTGTTGGCTGGAAGGAGAGCATGAGGAGATTTGGAGGCAAACTGCCTTTATTTTGCAATTAGATATTGCAATACCTGTAGATATTGCATGCTCCATAGTGTTGCAAGAGTCCCTTGAGCAGAACTCATTGAATGTGGTTTGTAAAAGCTTGTCTAAAGTATGGGTATTGGAAGTTGTGAAATTACCTGTTATTCAGTGCACGCAAAGCAATACCATACTATTTTTTTTTTCAACTTATTTTGGATTGTGTAGAAGCAGCGTTTCCTTCAGCTATAGCTTTCATTTCAGCTATATCCATGCCTGAAACCCTTTTAATCCCAACCACCCAGACTCTCCTGACCTCCTTTGTTATAGAGAGAAGCACTTCAGCAAGCTCTAATTACCTGTAGAAATGTTGGAGACCTCAGTGTTTCCTTGCTTTGGAGCCTGATGTAACAGGCTATCAGGGTACCCTCTGGATGACTGAATAAACCTGGGAGTTGTCTTTTTCCCACAAGTTGCTGTTGCTATGCACTTTTCAAGATCTGGACTCCCATCACAGAGAACTCTGGAAACCTTTTTGCATGTAGCCCCAGGAGTTTGTCCCATGTAATGGACACTGATGTTTTCCAATCAGCAATGTTATTTTTAAGCTCTGCCGTGTCACGTTATCTTATTGCTTCACAGATCCCGTGACTGTGCCTGCAGACAAATCTAGCACAGGCCAGGGGGAGGGTAATTCTTCCTTTTTGGTCTGTCCCTTCCCCTCTTGCACCCCAGAGGTCTATTTCTATCTGGAGTGGAGGCTGGGAGGCCAGTTGTCTATATGTGACTTTATATGACAGTGCCTCCGTAAATCCAGGCAGTCTGGCTGCCTTCTCTGAATCTCTCCCATAACCCACGGTGCTTCTTCTTCCCCCACTGAGACTTTTGCCTGTAAACAGCTGTAAGTTTTCTTGGGCATAATTTCTAAAGCAGTTACAATTTTCCTGTTGTACACCCAAAATATGTACACCTTTTCAAAGAAACCAAAATGTTTCTTTCCAACTGTCCTCTTCCTGCCTTCCCATATAAATGCTACTCATCAGCTAGTTCAGCATTTGTGCATTCCTTTTTGTGTCCTAGAGCTCAGTGCTACTCCTTTCTTAGTCGGAGGATAAAGGATGGTCCCTCACTAAATGGAAGCATATTTTTCCTCTCAAGAGATTTGCTTTTATCCAGGTTGATTCTTGAAGAAAGACAAAAATGCCAAAAAGAGAGATATGAGCTGAAGCAATTTGTTTGTCTGCCTGCAGGCTCCTTACATCAAAGTCCAGTGGAGTTGTGTGGTCATATTGTCAGGTGTGTGTCCCAAGTGTAAGGAAATGAAGTTTACTATCACTGCAAAGGGGTAAGCTTTTCGAAAAGTTGAATTGGCCAAGTCTCAGTCACCTTTCTCTTGGTTCTATTCATTAAAATACATATTCTTATTTTCTCATGAACTCTTTTCTGGATGGAGCATTAGAAGGAGTTCCATTATGCTCATCCCATGCAGGTAGTAAATCCTCTAGAAAAAGTAAGTTAAAAAATTCTGCTATCTTTGCCAAGATTCTCATTTTTTCATTCAATGAAACACATGGCAAGGTGGGTGTAAAACAGAGTTCCTCAGTTGTAGAAAACTTTATTGTTGGTGGTTTTTTAGTTTTGAATTTCAAATTTTAGGATCATCAGCTTTAAAGAGGTAATCCAGGCTGGGTCCAGATTCTCACCTGCAGAAGGTTTGGAACAAGGTGTTTCAAATAAACAGCACTTTCTTGGATAAATTCTGATGATTTGAAATGTCTAATACTCCATACTTCTAGTCAATTGGATTTGTTGTGCAAAAGAACCAGGCTCTGTCCTAGCTGCCCAAAACCTTAGGATTGTCCCTGGGTGTGCTCATGGAGACACAAGAACAGGCACCTCAGCGTGCCCTCCAGAAAGTCACCTCTGTGCAGGCACAGGACTGCAGCTTCTGTGACTGACTGCAGCTCTGATGGTAAACCTAAACCAGAAATACACTGACTATTTGCACTAAGAGACAAAGCAGCCCTATGGCAATAGGACTCCTAACTGCCAGCATTTCTTGCTTGCCAATTTACTTCCGTAGTAACTGGGATAAGGCCTTAGGGGGGAAAAAAAACATGACAACGAACTTGGCAAAATATGGAGCTCCTTTTCTTTAGTAGCAACTGCTCTCCTCCCAAAGCTGACAGTGAGGGAGAAGACATGAAGGGAGCCTGAAGCTCCTTTTTACCCAGTGTGTATCTTCGTGATTGATTTATTCTGCTAGCAAAAGACATGTAAGAAATCCCTGCTCCAACAGGTTGTTCCTGTCACAGGGTTTTGAGCTGACGTGTCACAGAGCCAGACACACTGCCCCAACAACACCTGCAGCTGTATCCCTGGCATGGTGAGCTGCTGGTGGAGTAGCCATGTGCTCATGGCTCACTCACACCACACTCCACAGCACCACAAAGCCACACTCACAGCACACCTTGGGCAGCCAATGCAGCCACATGTTGGCCAAGTGGCACCACTTCTGCTGTGCTGCTCTTGTTCATTGTTTTTGCAGGTGATTGCAGTCAGAATGCTGAAGGGTTGGGTACTTCTCTACTTTGAGAGGAAAGAAGACTGTGACATAATCATTTGATTGAAAAATATGCAGGGAAGGACAGAGGGAAGAGAAGCAAAGCCTTGATATCTCTCTAGCAAGAATGGAAGAGGAAGGAGACAATAGGTCCTTTTTAGGAAAGCTTTGCTGCTTCCTTATCAGTCACTGCCATCCAGCTGGAGGGCCTTGTGTTGCATTTTGCCCAGCACAGGAATAGCCGAAGAATCTCCCACAGAAATTGTAGGAGTCACAAGCCCATATCCATTGAGTTCAGCTTTGCAAACTTCGTGTTTGTTGTGCTGGAGGCTCAATGTGCCTCTCTCTGTAGGTGCTGCTGGTAAAGGCATTCATTGCAAATTGGTTTTGTAGCTTTGTGGCTTTCACTTCCGTGGTAAAATGCCCCTCCTAAAACTTTGGGGAAAGGATGGAAGAAAAGGCAAGCTCATGCAACTGACATTTTTATATCATTTATATCTGATGAGAGAGAATCCTGGAAGTTTCTTTAGTGATTTGAAACATGCCTATTTCTTTGGAAGTCTTTGCAGAAGCAGATTCTGGGATTTTGGCTGGCATTTCCCAGCATCTGTTGCCAGCTTTCCTGTGCAGGTCTGCTACAAACTGCATAGACTCTGGTGTGCTGCGAGACTGTATGTTCCTGGATGTTTTGTCTCTGTGGCAGTCTCCAGTCCTCATTTCAAACTTCAGAAATCTGCACAGTGATAAAGACTTGAGCATCACACTGCGCAAGTGCAAATGGAAACTGTCTTTGCTTGACCCCCTAAGGCCCACCGTCTTTGCTAATAAAGATTCACTGTGTAACTCCCCATTAAAAGTGGCAGTTGGAGTCCAGGAAAATATCAGTTATCCAGTGTTTGAAATATCCGTTTAGCTGCTGGGAGCCACCATTTGATCTTAAGCAGAATTTCTTAGATGTGTTCATTTTTAAGTGTCAGGTAGTTCAATGACTTCACTCAGCATTTGCATTTTATGGGGGTACATGTAACCTGAAGAACGAAAGGAAAGTTTGCTATTTCCTGTAAACATTTTTATATAAAAGTGTCACATGAAAGGCTGTTGGATGAAAAAAATTACTGCATTGTGGAGTGCCTGGAAAAAATCACTTAGGCATTATTTTAATCCTTGGCAGTAACTATTCCAATTTATATTGTTTGTTTAAGAAACCTAGAACACTGTTCCTGAAATGACTTTTTTACGACTCTGGGTACAGAGCCAAGTGCAGGGAATCTGTGTTTGGGTGAGCAGATAGAGGCTGTCCCCTTTGGGACAGTCAGACCATGTAAGGATGCAGAAGGATTCTGACTGTTTTACCTGGAATTTAATTCAGACCACACTGGCTTAGCAGTGGCATTAGCCTGTAACCACAACAAGTAAGTCTAAAGGTCGACAGTTGTTGGTGATTTTCCTCATACCCCAACAAAAAGCATTGATAATGACTTCTCTCTCTTCATCTTCTCAGGCTTTTTTGATTGGTTGAAAGGTGTTAAACATGCCACTCTTTTAGGGCTTTCATCTTTATGGCAACAGTGATAAACTGCTCTCCTTGGGTAATTATAGCATAAAAAAGAACAGGGAAAGAAAGAACCTGGGAAAGCTTGAAGATACCCAAGTGAGAGAAGTGGAAAACACATTTTTGTGACCATGAGGTGTAAATCATAGATATTCAATAGGAAATTTTGTCCTTTCAAGTGGCAAAAGTATTTTGGTGATTAATTTTATGTTTAATTTTGCATCCCACTACAGAAATAGAAGTTTAAAGAGTCATCTAGTAACTGACTACAGAAATAGATTGAGAATTTCAAGCCTTGATATGTCTCTAGCAGAAAACAAGTGCCAGTAAGAAACAAAACCATCCTTTTAACAGAGAAATTGGTGGCATGGGTCACCAGCTACTTTGACAAGTCCTTTTCTCTTGTGTCATTTGTTGGTTTTGCTGTTATCTGTAGGAATGATCAAGGAGACTGAGGTGTCACTGGAGAGCAGGATAGAGGACACACATGAAACTTGTCTCCCGTACTGTCTTTAACTAAACTTCTTTCCCTGTGACAGCTTGGCTAGAGCAAAAGTCTTGAAAGATTACAGGAGAACTGCAAACGAGAATTTTTAGTTATGGTAAATGGCAAACAGATGCATACAAATATAGGAAGGCAACTGTAAAAGGTCAGGAAAATGCAAATGGAGGAGGACAGGACATAGTCTTTTAACGTGTAAAGGACCTTCTTTATACATGTGGCAGCTCTGGACACATAAGCTGGTCCAGCTCTGGTTTTAATTCAAGAATATTTTATTGCCACTTGCTATAATGGAGACACACATATCTGAGGAGGAATCAGCCTCTTTCCTACCTTCTGGTGTCGTTGTCCCTGAGGGAGGAGGGAGAGAATATAGAGGCCTTTATTTCAAATATCCCTCTTTAGGGGCAGTCTTCTCAAAAAAATATTTAAGTCCCAAATCATTCTGTGCTCTTTGCTCTACCTTAATGGAGGTTTCTCTAGGAAGTCTTTAGAGGCTGTTGTACGAGAGGAGTTGGGGAAAAAGCTCCCTCACCCCTTCTCTCCTGCTCACTGGAAGGAGTCCCCTGATAATTTGAAAACTGTGGTCTCTTTGGAGGTAGGTCAGGTACATGTTATCCTCATAAATTTGCAGATGAAAGTGATGCTGAAAAAGGTGAACATGTTTAAGAGGTGAATTGGCCCCCTGAAGACACTTCCTCTATTGTAATTTCCTTAAATGCTGTAAATAAAATGCTACGGGACACTTATTTAATGCGTGGGAAAAATGACATGACTTGAAGTTTTATTCTATTGAATTTAAAGACTTTTCTCTTTGCTCTCTGTGTATTTCCCGCATTTTTTTATTTTTGTTTTTGTTTTGTTGTTTTTTCCTGGAGGGGTCTTCTGTTTTTTTCCAGTTTGCTTGCTTTCCTGGTGTGTCCCTGAGCCTTCAGGAGAGATAAGAAGCAATCCTTTTTTAGACCTTTATTGATAGTCAGAAGTAGCAAACCAGAAGTGGTCTTAACTATGCAGAGCAAAATCATTCCTGTGTTTGAAATTTAATTTTAAGTAACCAGGACAAGAAAAAGCTTGTCCAGGTAGCACTCATGTAGAAGATAAAATATAAAATTGTACTGAAATCAGATAAATGGCTGGGTGGTCAGAAGCTAGAAAGTTTTAAACAAGTTTAAAACTTGCTCAATGGAAGCTTGAGCCCTGTTGTGGCCCCCATGCCCTGCTGCAGTGCAACTTGCAGCACTTCCCTCTGAATTGCAGAACCGCCCTTGTCACTCCCTTATCTGAGAAGGGAAAGGAGGAACCCTTAGCCATGGGAAAAGCCACAGAGATTTCAGGCCAAGTTATTTATTCTCCTGGTGTTGCATTTGTGCTGTACCATTCAGGCAGAGCCAAATTCATGCAGGCAGGTGGGTGAAAAGGAGTTTTAGGCTTTTCGCTGTCACAACAACGTCCCAGAATCTCTAATAGGTGTTTTCATTCTTGCATTGGTTGAGACAGAGCTATTTGATTCAAAACTGCTGCCCTGACATTTGAACCATTTAGGCAGACTGCTCTGGCAGCACTTTATTTTTCTGTTGGAAAAGGAGGGGGAACAAATAGTTGATATGTAATTAATGGTGCACCCATTATTGAATAATGAGATATAAATTCTTTGTTATAAATCACTTTAACATCACAATGGCATGGGAGGATTCAGAGGAGATGGTGACTTCTTTTGCTTAAGCAAATCTCGTACACACAGAAATGCTCATGACAGTTGCTCTGTTAAAGACAAATCTTAACAGGGCAAAGAGATTCATGGGCCAAAATGGCAAAATGGAGCAGGTAGCAAAGGCGGAAGGAAAGGCAGAAGGAGATCAAGATCTTACTTGGCCTTTTTCAACTTGCTGAGTCCCTGTCTAATTTTGTTTTAGAATCAGGACTGTAGAGTTCTAGACAGGTGAACTTTGTCTTACATCTACTTTTCTGAGTTATCCATCCACAAATGTGTTTCTGTCTGTATAACTGTTGTCTCTCAGAATGCAAAGTATTACTAATGCATAGCTTCTAATTGATTACTAAGCTGTAATTAATTGTTCTTTTTAACTAAGAGGGAGCTTTAATGCTTTAAGATCTGCTAATTTTGAAAGTAATTAATTGCAGATTAAACTAGAAACCACTTGTTAGGTTTAACAAAACAAAATTGAAATTTGAAAAAAAAGGCTTTATGCTGTAAGGAATAAGTGTTACATGGAGCAAATCGTTATAATTATAATTTAAATTATCTTTTTATCAGTCCCAAAGTATAAAAAAATCTCTATTACATGAAACCTAGATAAGTTTTGGAGGCCTATTATATAGTACTGTGGGATTCTGTAGAGACAGGTAGAGGTGTCAGACTGACACTGGATAGAAGCAAATGTAGGTTAGCTGAAATTCTAGGGCACCTCAGAGATGCTTTAAGAAAGTGTGATTCTATAGTGTTTTTAAGAAGATGAGAGAGAAAAAGCAAACAAATGTTTACCTGTCTTAATAATATAGTCTGCAAAGATTTTGACATCTGTTTTTAATGGTAACTGAAAGCGAGGGATTTGGGGAAATTGAGCTGTCTGTGTGGGTAGAATCAGAGGAATGTTCTTTGATGCCACATCCCAGGATGTGAGCTGACAAAGCTGCTTTCTATGTAAAATGTATAACACACAAGCTTTTTTCTGCCATAGGTAAAAAGTAACTGAATCACTGGCAAATGTTCCAAAAGTTCAAAAATTTGCTCCATTTAGGCTCCCTGCAATTCAGAAAACTGTTGAAATTTTTCTTTGTTGTCTCTGGACAAATCCCCTTCCCTGAATGCAGGCCTGCCCCATGCTCTCTTGCTTTGGCTCACTGCTGGTCAGAATCAGCTCCACTCAAGCTCTCCTGTAGTGCTTGGAGGACCTCTGTCCCTGCAGCCTGGCAAGCTGCTGCCGGATCAGGCACGCTCAGGGACTTTCTTCAGGACTAGAAAGGTGCTAAATCTGTTCAGTGCCTCGTCCTGTGAGGAAGCCCATCAGCAAGCAAGATTTGGAGACAACCCAGGTAAGCATACTGAGTCTGCTGAGGCACAACTTCATGTTCCACAAAACATCAGCAAAGGGATTCCAGCACACCTTTTGGAAAAGAAACGGCTGGGTGATTTTATGCTGATATATATCCAGGTGGACCTGGCTCTGGAAAATGTGATTCGGTTTATGCTGTTGAGAAAAGTCATGTTCCAAGACAGTTTTATCAGTGTATTCATAATTCTATGAGCATCACCCTTGGCATAATTTACCTGTGCTCCTTCTTAGATCTTGTTTTTACAGGTACACTGGAGACCAAGAGATTGGAACCTAACTCAACAAAGCAGGACACAGCACAATGCAGTGAGCTAGTGCCACAGAGTATCTGAGTATCCCACATGTCCTGGGGACAGGTCAGTACCAAGCTGGTTGGAGAAGCCCTTGTGTGCCTCAACTGGTGCAGTAGGTGTTAACTCAAGCAAGAGACAAATGAAAGCAGCTACAATGTAAAAGTTAACTTGTAGGAACCATTTCTGGAAGAGTCAAACAGTAAGAACTTTTAATCCAGTCTTGCTTTCATACTTGACAAATTAAAAATGCTCCTTCTTTTATATATGCTTTTTATATAAGTGTAGTTTCCAAGTGAACTGTTTTTATGTCTGATGCAACCTCTTCATGGGAACAGGTTTTTTTCTAAAACAAAACAAGGCAAAAATTTTTTTTTGTCTAAAATAGTGCCTTTATTAGTGCTTTGTCGCTTAATTAGTACTTAAAACATTGATCAGTAGCTCCATATACTTCTTGCAATTGCAAATGGTGTCCCCATGCTAATACTGCAAATGTTTTGGGTAGTACAGATTAAGAAATCTGTCAGCAATGAAATGTACATTAGACAGTTGTGTTGTGTTGTGTTGTGTTGTGACATTAGGCTATTGCAGCTTAATTCTGTTATCTGGTCAGTTGTAGTATTCTGATGGAACTGGGGAAGATAAGTTTACAGAAGAGGTTGATATGAGAAAACCTTGTGTGCTGCATTAGATTGAGTGGATCAAATGCATGGTGTTGTATATAGATAAAGAAGTCTGTGTTGGTTAGCAGCTTCTATTATGGAACAGAGGAAAAGATAGTGCTGCTTCATCCCTGTTTCAATCCAGTAGGAGTCCATTCCTCATAGAAGCTTTAGTGATTGTGACTAAGTCTTTGGGAAGAGTGACATAAAAGAGAGGAAATGACGTTTGGAGAGGAAAATGCCACTTGACCTCAGAGGCTTGTTCCCCCTTAAGTTTTTCTTAACCCCCACTTTTCTGTTTTGTCACTAGATCCTTTAATCCTTTCTCTCTCTCCATAAAAGTGCCAAGATGTCTCCAAACCACTTAGACTGCAGTGTTTCCATGTTCTTAGCTGGCAACTAATTCCATGAGTTCATTATTCTGACCCTGAGTGAAATAGTTTGAATTTCCGGTATGCACAATTATTTTGGGTTATGACTTCTGACTTCTGAACCCCTTACCAGAATGCACCATTTAAATCTCTTCATCAGCCCTGAGTGCTGTCATTGGGTCAACTCAGTGTCAATATTCCTCTAACAGAATCATGCTACTCAGAATTTCTTCCTATGTCTTCTCTTGGAACAACTGCAGCAAAATCGGCAATCTTCTGTTCAGAAGGCATGATTCTTTCACTATTATTCATGTTCTCCAGGAGTCATGGGATTGTTTACAGCATATGGCACAGTTAGATGCTTTCTGAAAAATAAACTGGAGTCAGTAACTCATAGTCCTTGCTGTGTATTTCATGCTCTCTGCAGCTGTGCTGGGCTGGTCTCATCTGCAGCAATACAAGCAGTAAGCAGCACAAGCAATTTTAGTACATGACCTGAGTGCAAAAAGAGGTATAACTTCAGAAAGCTGATCTGCTGAAATTCCTTTGTGTAGTAAATATATTCTAAATGCATTTTGTTTTCAGTTTAAAACATCTTCATTAAAAAAAAAAACCAATTAAAAATTAACAGATATTAAATACCCAGTCACTGTGCATGGAAAAAGAACATCTGATTTATTTTACTGTTTCTTTTGCATACTTTGCTTTGTAGCTGTAGGAAGTAATATGATATGAAAGAGTAATTTTCCATCCAGTTGCTTCATTCATTTATTGTATTGATATTGTCAAGCACTCCTGTAAAATAAACTAGAAGCCCAGACTCACTTAATTCAGCCAAATACTAATCTACCAGAATATATCTTTAGTGAAGCCTGATTTGGTGGGAGTTCAATTGAGGGTGCAAAATGGACATACAGATGGATTCCCAGATGGAACTGTTTTGAAGGTTGTGTAAAAGCAGATAATAATCTCCTGAAATGCACTCTCAGCCAAAAAAAAAAAAAAAAAAGAGCAGAAAAGGACTTACACCACTGAAGTGGTATTTACTATTTTTTATTTCCTTCCTTAGCTTGCTATCAGCCATGGGAATTTACAAGCTTTCCAACAAGACTGAAGAAATCCAGGAAACCACAATGACAGATCCACTCGAAACAACCATTTCATGTGAGTGAGTTAAAAAATACAAAATATTTTTATCAGTGACTGAAGATGTCTATTGCAAACATCACTAATACTACAAAGTTCAGTGCAATTAAGAGTGTTTCTAATGCACAGCTGGCAGGCAATTGTTGGCATGAGTATTTTCTTTAAGTGAAGGCCACTGTAAGCTATATACTTCTCTCAGAAATGAGTGTAAGATTAAAAGTTTTGGGCACTTTCTTTAAATAAGTGATTTGGTTTTCTCTTTAAACACTAATTTATAAACAAGAGATCTGCTCAGAAAATAAGACTTTGCTTCCACTGGGCATACACCTCCCTTTTTTAATAGTCCAGTATCCCATCTTTGCACTGTAAATTTGCCAAAACTCAAGATGGTGACATTTCTACTACTTACTAATTCCACAGGAAGTGTTGAGAGCCTGGCTTTGAGAAACAGTGTGGTACTCATTTATTCTCCATTCAATTCCAATACAAAATTCTGGGGCACAGAACCTGTCAGTGCCTTTATCTGTCCCAAAACCTGATACTATATGTTGAGACTGAGAAAGCCATTTGTCTGAGTGAATCTCAGATCCCAAGCTGAGCTTCCAAAGCAAGCAAAATAAAATAAATAGAGCACAATTTATAGGTAATTCAGTAAAACACAAGCACTGTGGAATCTCAAATGTCACAGTGGTGGGGATAGGCAAATGACTGTAGTTAGTAAAGTACTGCTGTATATCTGAGCATGTGGATTTGAGATTGCTTTTGGAAAATATTCTTTGCCAGCTGTGCTATCCTTCTTTTTTTTTTTCTTTTCCATGCTTTGCTGAGTCTTCTGCTTAGTCTACTTTAGGTCTCATGAGTGGAAGTTTCCTTGACTGCTGTCTACAGGTGATAACAGTATCACACAAAACTGACACAGTTACGCCCATCCCAAGTATGTTTTCGGGGTAGAGCTTTATTTAGAACAAGTTTTTGGTGCAAATTAAGGCAAATGGCCCCACACTCTCAGGCTTTTTTGCTAGTTTCCACACCGTGGTTTGTAGATGCTCACCACCAAGAGTTATTAATTCAATAGGATTGAGATTGTTTCCCATTACACAGTACTCCATTGCTTCCTTGTTAAAAATAATCATGTAGGTTTTTTGTAGGTTACAAGAAGTTCTTGGAATTTTGTAATTTCATTGGAAGATGCCAACAATTACAATTTAACTTCAGGCTTAATTGGCTTATTAGCTTGTCTTGTAACTCTGCCTGCCCTTTAAATTTTCAGCTTTTTTTCCTAGATGTTGCTCAGCAGAGTGTAATTTTGTACTTACTTCAATTTTGTGGATGCTTGGTGATACATTCTTCTTGGTTTTGAATGCAGTTGAAATAACTATGCCTATATAGAACCTAGTTTGCCCTGTATGAAATTTTGTACTGGCACCAATGTAAACAGAGCTGAAATGGCTAGCAGGCCATTCAGCATAATAAATCAGAATGATTAGTCAGCCTCCTGGGACAAAGATGAGTCAGCTCAGGTCAAGATGCTTCTGGGAAAACTAGATAGTTGGTAAATGTATTACCAGCTGGCTATCAAAGTCCCTGTGCCATGTGTCCTTGGGCAATTCTTTCTCTCCTGCATTGACAGAAGCAAACAGTTGTTAAGAATGCTCTCCTTCTTTCTATTCCTTGCTACGTACTCTGGCAAGTCAAACAAACTGTTTCTCCATGCTGTCCTCTATTTGTGAGCTAACAACACAGCTTTCTATTAGATGCAGTACTGTTCCCAGTCTAACATGCAGCCTTTTTATCTTCCTAGTAGACAAGAGGTAGAGTTACCTCACAATCTTTTAAAATTTGTTTATTTAAAAATCTTTTCCTCTTATATCAAATGTCCAGACTCTGATTTCAGAACTGCAGGAATGTCCTCTTTTACTGCCCCATGTTCTACTGTGATGTACAGAATTAGAGCCTGTGCTCCCACCTGAGTAAGGATTATATCGTTTGATCCATAATGGGATGTGAAACCAATCCCCCATCTGTTCTCATCATTATCTTTTCCTTTTCATACTGGCGATTAAGGGGCACTCGAAACACCCTATTGGAGCTAACACTGATGCCTCAAGGTAAAGATGTTTCTTAACCTCATCTGGAAACACCCATAGCTCCTTTTTAATTTGACAGGCAGAGCTGATTAGCAGATCAACAAGGCCTTTTGCCTGTTTGTTTTTATAAGTAACTACTCTCCAAATAAAACAGAAACTCTTTCTATCTTACCCTTTTCCATATCACCTTATTTTAGATGTCTTTAGATATGCCACAAACAGGGAGGGCCTTGGTTATTTGTCCATGACCTCACCAGGGATGAATTTATTAACGAGTCTGTTAGTTATTTCTTCTCCTTCCTTTCCCTTTGCTTTTGCCTATTGTCATTTCCCAGGAGAACCTGCCAGCCAGGACCTGTTGAACATCATAGATGGATCCAAGTCTGATTTAATAATTTGCATCCATTTTTTATGCCTCTGAAGCTTTGGATAGTAACCTCATTCCAACGTGTTCTCCTTATCTCGCGTGTGCCTGTGTGTCAGTGTAGCACCATCAGAGATGCGAGACAAATGGAGCTGATGGGAGTAGAACTGTCTGGAAATGTTCCAGTGATGCCAAGGTCTCAAACACAGATCTGTTGAGGCTGAAATATTTGGAATTACATGCATTTTTGCTGAACTGCTGCAGCCTTGCTAGAGAATATAATCTTGCATCTGGCGTATGGCTGCCTTGGGAACACGATCCCAATGCCTCTTGGAGTCTCAGATCTCAGGCTGACCGATAGTGGCCTGCCCTGCATCAGGAGACTTTGAGAACTTCACAGAGGAGCAGCCCACCCAGGCAATGTATTCTGGAAGAGGTTCCATGTGTTTCCAGGATTTCCAGCTTTGGAGACAGATATCTCAGAATCCAGATACTCCACCCCATGTGTGATTATATTCTTCGTCAGAATCCTAAACAAGGAACTGTACACTTTTCTATTCCTACAGGGTGTTACTTTCTTTGTGTTTGCTACTTCAGATTCCACCAGGACAGACATTTATATAAAGAATAATTGTGACCTGGAATTTTACCAGTGAATATATATATTTCAGAATTTGTGTTCTGTATTAGTCAGAGCCATATTAGTTGTAATATTTGCTTTTGAATTGAAAGGTTTGTTTAACTTACCAACCCAATGTGAGTGCACCTATTGTCTCTTACACTGAAGAAGTTGCAGCTGAAGACACATATCTGATAATAATTTTGACTTTTTGCTGTTTGAGATGTAGGCCTATAAGATCTTTCATTATACATCTGAGAATTTTGCAAGGTGTGGACAATGGCAAACATGGGAAAAAGAGGGTCAAATTATTTGGTTAGAGCCAATTTGTACATGCCAGTGATGTTCAGCTAATAAATAACTTTGTGAAAATAGATAAAATTATCTACAGAGCAATATATTTGTATGTTTAGCCCCTCATTACTGTTTTGGTCACTTATTTGCCTTGGCCGGAACCACACTTTCTGAACCTATGAAAAACCTGAATTTGTTTCAGAAGAGAAAAAAGGTTTTATTACAGGAGAGTTTGTTTATTTCACTCTGGTAGAGATTATGAAGGATTTGATATTGCTGAATTAGATAAGTGTGATTCTTAGGTTTTTCTGACTAATCTTTTTGAAGCTCAATATTCAGTGAGCTTGGCAGTGGGTATTTAACAAACCTTAATCTACGATAAATGTCCAGTGGCCTGTCCAAGGTTCTGTTTCCTAGGCTGGATGGGATTTTAAACCTTCAGACAGATAAATCATGTATATGGCTCCTGGAAGATTCAGATGTTAAACTGATCCTCTCCTGATGATAAAGCTCATTTAAGAATCCCTTAAAGATTTTAAAATGTAGGCCTCAATCCTAGAGGATAAGGCACATAGATTCACTTCTGCTTCTGCTACAGATTTACTCGAAACCAGGTGTGTAAACTGGGAAGGACTAAAACAGATTCCACCTTGTTTTGGTTTCTGGAAAGCTTTTACAAGAGAGTACAGAAAACGGGTGTTACAGCCATATATATGAATAACTGCTCTCAATTGCATAAAATCTCAGTGGTCTACAGAAACTGAATCTGACAGGAACTTTTGTCTGACTGAGCAGATCTAGTTATCACCTACAATTACTGGTTTTTTTTTTCTTTTGCTGCAGTTGTGAATGGGATTTAAAAATACAGGCAATAATGTCAATGCTACAGAGTATATGCCTGAAATTGAAATGCTCTCTTCGTCCTGTGGATTTTAATTTGTAACCAGGATCTTAACTCTATTAAAAATCCAGGTTTCTACCTTCTGGCTTCACACATCTCTTTTGGACTAACTTCTTGCTGAGAACAGAAGCTGCTCTATTAGAAGGCCCTTCCACAGAGAACTCTTTGTAGGATTAGGATTGTAAGCAAGCTGTGACAGAAATGCCAGCTGTGACATAGGATTGTGTGTCAGTGCTGTGGGAAGATGGCAGAAGAGCCTAGTTCCTGTGCAGCACTTCTCATTCACAGATTCCTTCAGTGTCGTTTTACAGTAATATCTCAAGGTTACTCAGCAGATAAGTGACATGGCTGGAAATGAAGTCCAGGTGTCCTGAGCCCTAGACCACTGCTCCATCCATCCCACCTCCAAAGAAGCAGTGTTTGCAAAGAGCTGTAGGAAATGCCCGATTTGCCTTGTGTTTCACCCCAGCAAAGGAATGTTAGGTCAGCAGTATTTATTTTCTTATCTTGATCTCACTGATTTTTACTTTTTAAAGAGCTCTCTCTGTAATGGAGCTTCTTACAAACTCAAAACATGTTGTTGGTAGAGCTTGGAAAATTTCTTGCGAGTTACTGGTGCTTGTAAAATGGTGATTCCCAAACTTTGCCTGTGGAGCCTGGAAAATGGTAGTGAGAGGAAGTGATCTTCTGGCAGCATGTCAACTCTGGTCCCATGTGCAGTTCTGATCCCACAGATGACTGAATTTGAGAGTAAAGCATGGCTGGTCCCGTCTCTGCCCTGTGTTGGATTTCACCCCTCTGCCCTTGCTCTGAAGGGAATGGGTTTAGAAGTACGAACTCACTGTTTCTTGGGCTGGAGCGGAACGGATTGCCTGGCTTAAAAGCCCCACCACCCATTGCTACAAATCTATTAAACATCTCCAGTTAACCATAGAGCCTCCTGCTTCAGCAGCTGAGCATGTAAATTCCTGTGACCAAATAACTGCACAGTTAACTGCTTTCACATGTGCTCCCAACGTGCCCATCTCAAAAGGCAAAATCCTAGCCTGGCTTCGCCCCACGGGCAGCTGGACGGTGACCAGGACACGGCTCTTTGGGAGGCTGGATGGGGCACCCTGCAGCCTTACAACCGCCTGTGCATGGGCAGAGGGTGTGCGGGCAAAGGCAGCCTGGTGACAGTGGCATCCCCCGACTGTCCCTCATCATCCTCTCTCCCCACCCTGTGAGAGCCAGTGGCTGCTGTGGGAGGCTTTCCCAGGACCTGATCCCGACGGAGGTGGGCAATAGGGCTCCTGGTGGCTCCCCTGGCGTGGCCCGCTGTGTTTTGGGGTGCTCCCACTCACAGCCCCACCACACCTGTTCGAGAGGAAACTGCTTCTACTCCGAGGCTGCGGGCAGGCTTTGTTCCAAAAGGGACAATGCTCTGAGGGGCGAGGAGTTTCCCCGGGCTGGCACTCAGGGGCTGTGCGGAGCCGGCCCCGCTCGGCGCTGAACGGGCCCGTTCCCCCGGGCCGGGACCCCGTGGCGCAGGCGGCGCAGGCGGAGCGTGTTCGCCTCGGCCGCTGCCGCCAGCGGGCCGCTGGCCGCCCGCCAGGCCCCGATGTTTCCTCTCGCCCTTGTTCGCAGAGGCATTCCGGAAAACAATCGGGAGCGATGAGGGCTTTCCCGTTCCGGCGGCGCCGGCCAGCGCAGCCCGGCCTGGGGACCTGCCACCAGCCACCTGCGCGCTGAGGCTGGGGGACGGCCAGTGTTCAGGGCATTACTTTGAGATAAAAAAGCCCTCGCCGCGGGGGTGCGATGGGTATAAACTCTGTGCACGAAGCAGGCCGCAGGCAGCCCAAGATGTCAGCTGTGCCAAGGAAATCCTATGGAACACAAACTAGTAAGGACAGAAATGCTCGAATTACCTGCCGTTTGCATTACCTGGGGCACGGCAGCAATGAACACGAACACAAGGAAACTTGGCAAGTCCCTCCTTGAACAGATACAACCACACGGATTGTAATGGAGCCAGCCAGGTGCTAGGAATGCCCCTTCGCAGCTCTGGGACTGCCTGAGACCTTGCAGGATCCTGGGTTTCCTTGCAGATCCGAACCGGATCTTGTGGGCCGAACCGGGCACAAACACGTTCCTGATGCCGGAGTAATTCCGTGTGACCAGGACAGACTCCAGAGGAGTTCAGCAGTTCTCGCTAATGGCACTGAGGGAGAAGTGCCCACCTTGAGTCGCTACAGCCCAGAGAAGCCGGGCAGCTGAGAACGAAGCAGCGGCCAGGGCTGGTATATAATAGTAAACAAGGAGTCAGAACCCTGGCTGCAGGGTGTTTGCTGGCCTCATGCTCCTCCCCACAGCACAGCTCGTATGTGCTCTGTTGCTCTCAGGAAAGAGTTGCTTGTTGGGTGAAGCCTTGCATGTGCAGATGAGGCACTTTCAGTATTGCAGTTTGAGTTAAGTTTCAGGTCAAATTCAAAGGTACTTTCTTGTTCAGGAGGTAGGAATGCTAAAACTAACGTTGAATCTTTAAGTGGTGTCTCTCATCAGAACCCTGTACACAAACGACCATTGTTACCAGAACAATCTTTTTCTTTTCAAATAATGATCCCCTGACATCTAACTATGGGAACCTGTTTTGGAAGAACTATGGCCTTAAGGGCAGGTGCACTGGTTATACAAGAGCACATCAATTTTTCTACTGTAGATGTGAAAGCCTTTGACATACTGAAGCCTAAACAAATTTTTATTTTAATGACATTAGAAAAGCACCTGAATTGTTTTTGATGGGTTTCTTTCTAAAATAGTCTCAAGAGCACAAGCTGCAATTTTCAGGTGCACTCTTCTTTTTCCTCTTCAAAAAGAAGTTGCAGGTAGAAGCTACCTTGAGCTAAAAAAATTGCACGTTCTGTGTTGCTGTTCAGCTCGAGAGGGATGCACTGCATGTTCCACTGCAGGGCTGAACAGTTGTATCTCACATCCAATAATACCAACAGGGAGTTTTAAAAAGCAATCTACCCTGAGTGTTATGCCTTTTCATGCTTGAAAAAACACTAGGAACTCTGTTTAAGTTCCACTGAGTTTGTAATGTTCCTTTATCTCTGTGAAGTCTTACGTTTTTCTAGAAATTGTGGTAATCCATGAAATGGACTTCATTTTGGAATTATAAACTCTGAATTCAAATTTTATCACTTCTTGGAGCTTAAAAGAGCACTAGGTTTGTGATTTTATTCACAAAGCTATGGATCATTGCAAATTGCTTCCTACTATTTGACAGCTTCCTTTTTAGAAATTTCAACACTCCAGCTATCTGCCTTCAGCAGTGTATGATTCTAATCACTGATATGATTTCATAATCTTTTAATTCAGCAAACATTCCAGATTATTAACATATGCGATTTGTATTTTGGGAAAGCACAGAGCAGCAAAATTTTCCTGTTGTCAGGCTTTGGGCTTTGTAGCTGTAATGTATACATTGTTAACCAGGGTAATTTCTTAGATGGAGTTTATAAATATGTGTAACTATTTTGGGTTGTAGAGATGACATTCCCCCCAATGAATGTAAGACATAAAGCTGCAGAGTTTAAAGCCAAATTCAGCAGGAAGAAAGAAAATTACTTCCATATATCTTCTGTATGTCATTAAATGGAAAATGAGATAATTCTCCCATACATCTGAAAACTAAATAAAAGGTCTATTCTCTTTAGTTTCTGTGGATAATTTCAGCTAATTTTTGTGGCAGTTATACACACTGATGGGAGAAAAGATGCCCTCAAGTAGGATGATATGGTATACATGTATTACTATATAAAATACTCGTTTTACTTAGGATAATCCCTCTTTGTTCCAGATATATGTAGGCATTCTTCTTAAAGCAAGTGTTTCAGTTGTCAGGATGACTTGATATATTTGTTCTTTGATGTCAAATTCAGTTGCATCACTGTGGAATGGTTGCTACAGAAACCCCAGCCCAATTTTTAAATGTATTGAGTTCACTCCTTATTACTTAGAAAAGCTGGGTTTGATTTATTTCCTGTAAAAAAAAGTTCATAATAAAATGGGTTAAACCTCTAAAACTGCAGCAATAAGCGTGGAAAAAGTACCCAGATAGTGAGATCAGAGACAATAAGAAAAAAAAGCAATTTAGAGTCCAACAAACAAAATCTATCTCTTGATAAAATGCTCCCTGTTGTAATTGAAACCAGAGCTAAATTAGATCAATACCAAAATATTAAAGTGTGCCAAACCTGTTTTCTGTAGGCTTTGCTATAATTGGATTCTGATGCAAGAGATAGCTTAAGTAGGCAAAGTCTGTTGACTCAAGACCATGATTATCCATAGAAAAAGTGCTTCCTGCTAAGGTATACAGTATATTTATCTGGTGTTTCTTGAAGAATTAATACATTTGTATCCTGCCCTTCCATGCTGATGCATTTGAAGTCTGTATCTTGCCTACAGTAAATCTCTGTCTTGCTTAGCGAGAAACTATTTCACTATATAAGCGAGGCATATTGACAACAGATTTAACCCAGACAACTCAGCTTTATTCAATCAGAAGAATGCTGGCCTGGTTTCAGGTTTCTGGGATACAGGCACAAATGGACATGCCCCAAGTAGAATCCGTTTGTTTTCCCATGAATGCACCTAGTAGGAGGTCAAATAAAAATAAGTATTTTGGCTCTTCAGAGCAAGATAGATTTTTGGAGTATTTGTGATTGAGGCTGGAAATGTGAATACAACAAGCAGAGGTAGCATCTGAAACATGTTCTGTTCGGAATGAAAAAAAAATTGTATTTTTTCTTTCTCTCTCCCCCCCTGTTTTAAGCTGTGGTTATGCCTTGTCTTCACTAATCAGGTTTATGAGAATAACAACAAATATCTTTATGTTGCTCAGCTCTTTGTAGAAGCTCAGGAGCTAAGGAAAAATAGCAATTTTTGTAGTGTTTTAGGAATTTTTTAAAATGTTGGTATAACTTAAGCAAATGAGTAGTTTATTGACTTCCCCTGTGATAGTAAGAATAAATCAATTTAGATCCAGTATACTAGGGGCCTCAGATTCTCTGTGGAGTTCCACCAAACAATGGAATAAATTGTGGAAAGGCAATTTGTTCCTAATGTTTTTGGCTATTTGATTTTGTTGAGGTTTTGCCGGTATTATTTAGATATTCCCTGTAATTTATACTGCCGTGTAAAAAAAACCCTGCATATTTGCCTGCAGGGGAGTGAGTGCTCTCTGAAACAGTCCTTTGAACATAATAAAAGTGAAATCCCCAGGTAATAAAAAAAATCCCAGGCTTTTATGAATAATGCATTTGTGGAACAGGGGGGAGAGGAAGTGCTTTTTAGATTTATTCCCCCCCTCTGCTCCTCACTCAACCTGTTGGCAGAAATGAAGTCTAGGTTGGGAGGGGGTTCCTACACTGTGAATGTGCTCTCAGGCACTTTTTAGAAGTCCTGGCCTAAATGCTGCAACACAAACAGACACTAAATACTGGTAATCCTGATTTATTTGTTTGTTTGTTTTTAAAGTCTGTGGGTGTCTTCCCCTGTGTATTGACCATCTGGTTGTGGGTTAGGCTGTTTGGGATATGCCTGGCATGCTGAGAAGCAACACAAAATTGCAAAGTGATTTGAGGCCCATTGAGGATGGTTTGTTTGGGGTCCTCAGTGAGCTTTGACAGAGAGCAGGTGTTGTGATGATAAATTCAGAATGGGGTTGAGGATTTTTCTCTTCAGCTGGTAAGTGTGTGGGAAATGCTGGAGGCGCGCTGTAAAAATAAGTGATTCTTATTCAGGGGATGCTGAAATGGAAACACTTTTGTGTCACAATCTCAATGGGAAAGCTGTTGGAAAATTTTAATGGATACCACCCCATAGCAGTGGTTTGGGTTCAGCACAGGAGGGTCCAAACTCAGAGCTGAATTATGACTGCTGAGCCAAAGTGAGGCTTAAAACTAGAATTTTAGTAGAGTTCCCATGAACAAGTGTCCCAGCCATGAACATTGCCACGATACCTATTGCTGTATCTTCGATTTTTGAAATAAAGCTGGCAGTTTCCAAAGAGAAGATATTGGAAGAAATTTTCATAAGGTGTGAGGGGTGTACACCAGGCAGTAGAGAATCAGTTCTCTCTTGTTCCTGAGAGTTTCAGTGGATATGATGCTCTTACAGCCCGTTAAACTTTGAATAATCCTTTTAGGAATAAAATATATTTTCTGTGACTCTGATTGTGCCAAATAATTTTAACTTGCCAAAAAGCTGCTTTGAAAGGACTTGAGGAAACCACAGCTGGGAATTGTGTCACAGATATAAAATGAGATTTATTTACTCTTCTACATCCAACACTGAAATAATAAGGAAGTCAGAAACAGATGAAAAAAACACTTGCTTTGTAGAGATTTTTTTTTAAATTGATTTACTTTTTGTAGAGTTTCTGTAGCAAATCTGCATTTTCAACAGGGACTTAACGTTCTTCTCACTGAGGTCATGGGCCAAATGGATACTAGGAATGAGTCTGTTTTGGGGATAGGGAGTAGAGTGCATGTGCTTCATGTCAAAGCAGCATCTTGAGTATTTCAGAGCACCATGCTCAGTGTGCAGAACCTGTTCCCAGGCCCATGTTCACTGATGCTCTTCTCTGCATGCTTGTTTCACCTGTGGACCCTGCTTATCTTACTGCTCAATATCAGAATTCAAGTAGTGCCCAGGGTCTGACTTATACTTCCACAAATAAAGCATTTTATCACTGTGATTTTTAAATGCTGTAAAATGCTTCAGCATTCTGTAGGTTGCAAGGATCCTTGCCTGTGCTAGGAACATTTGTGGACTGCTTCTATTTCAACACTTTCTTTTGGACAGTGTGTGGGACCTGTAGCCTTATAGAAAAACTTGCAGGTTTTGCCTGGACAGACATATACAAATATAGACTGACCCCTGCAGATCTGTCTCCATGAATACTAAGTTTTTCAGCATAAATTAAAAAGGAGACACACCGATGATAATTCTTCTGAAGTCTTTACTTTTTGTTGTAACTTGTATTTGTATAACTGACCAAGTTACGGAGTGAGGGGTAAATGTTATGCTCTCTTCTGCTTTTCTTTATCTAATTTACTGAGAGATGCATTAGCAAGAAATCTGTCTTCTACCCTAGTGCAGGCAGGAACTTTCATGTATCAGAGATTATAAGGATAAGTGTAATAATGGGAATCTGAAAATACAGTACAGCTGAGTATGTGTGTGTATGTACATCTTATCTCATTGTATTCATGTTTCTAAAAGTATTAGGCCAGTAAATTTTGTGTTCTGTTGATATGAATTATTTATTAAAATGCTCTTGTTTTGCATCAAATGAAACATGTTAGAATGCAGTGGTTTGGGTTTTTTTTTCCCTCAAATGCCCCTTAAAAATAGCACTTAATTATTTTTGAGTAACTGTTTTAATCATTGGACAGGTATCTACTTTATAAGCAGCAACTGGCAGGGGAGTAAAGAATGAAGCAGAGCAGAGACAAGCAGAAACTGCTAATTGTTGCAGGTTCCACACCACTGGCAGAGGACTAGAGAGAGCAGTTTTCTACCAGAATGGAGAGAGAGCAGTAGTATGGTAAAGAAGCTGGGATTTGAAGAAAGGTATTTTAAACAATGAAAATGTTTTTAAGGACTCCTTAAGAAGCAGTAGAATTCTTGAAGCATATAGCATGGCATTCTTTGTAGGGTCAAACCCTTAGGATTGTATAGTTTGAGATTGGGATTTGAAGAACATACTTCTTAGCAAAAAGGCCTATTTGGATTCTATAGGTATTAAAAATGCTTAAACTTGACAAATGTGAGAGAAAGGAGGCAAAATTAAGCAGAGAAAGATTAGCATGAATGAAATGAAATTATCTAGTTTACCTTGTATCTTTACAACCCATTGAAATGTTTATGGTAGGATTTATGTGAGCAAATGTATAAACCCTGAGGCAAATCGTGCTGGAAGTGCTGTGTAAGATGCACTTGCCACCATTTCAGTTAAGTTCCATCTGCTGCTGCTCAGGGTGATTTTGTACTGTTTTATGGACAGCTATTTGAACAGTTCTGAATGAGCTTTTTGGGGATGTAGGTGGTGTTATCAACACTTTTATTGAATTTTTTAAAGAAAAAAAAAATTTCACTGACAGGAGAGCACTTTTTTCACATTACTGTGCTGCAGGCTTGCATGTGTTTGAGGCTCCACTGTCCAGTCCATCTTCCTGGGATGGATGCATGTTTACTACAGTTCAGCTGATCCTCTCACATGGGAAAGGTATGTATGTAACCTCAACTTTAAAAAAGCAAATAAATCTGTGGCTTTAATTAATTCTGCATGTACAGCACCTTTAGGCACTGCAGGATTTGGGACTCTCACTGAGCATTTCTACTGAGTAATTTGTTCAACTTTCCTTGGTTTTGCACAACTTTGAGTGTGACTGAGTGCTTCAGTATTATTGGGAGCTAGATGAAGTACTTTCTATCTGTTTTTTCAACCAAATATCAGTTCTTAGAATATTCACTGTTTTTTAAAAGCACCCAATCCTCATGGATGGTCTTGTTTTAGCTTTGGAAAACAGAACTTTAGAAAACTAGACACTAAACTATGATGATGCTTTTCTGGGAAAAAGGGCCAGTGTTTCCTAAAAGGGTTTAGTGCAAGACCAGGTTTGTTGTTTTCAATCCCTGCCTTATGCCCACTGAAATTGTTAAGAAATGCCTTGTATTTTGTTTGAGAGAAATGAAGGTTAAAGGAGTTTTGAAATATTTTAGTGCTCCTTTTGCAATCTCAGTAGACCCCATTTAACACCTTGCAGTTTAGCACATGCTCACAGTAGATGTGTTTAGCTCTTTTTAAAACCACATAGTAGATTTCTCGTTGTGATTTTATAAATCGGTTTTTCAATACACTTCTAAATTTCATTATATTCATGACTTTACAGGATGCCAGAGAGAGCACTCTTCCAAACTGAGGCTTTAGATGTAAAATACCAACTAATTTATTGACCTAACACATCTCCTGACAGAGTAATACTACCTGTTCCTATTTACTATGATACTGAATTAGAAACTCTCAGATAAATAATTTGTCTGCTGTTGTCATGTTTGAAATTAACTCCTTCTTAACATAATCAGCTGCATCACTTCCTGTAGTTTAGGAGCCTTATGTCATTGGCTTCTGTGACTTAAAATTTCTTTAGAAAATGCTTGTTCCTGTGATGCTGTTTTCTTTGCTACCACTGAGCAGGGCTGTGAATAGTCCAATGAATTGGCCTTTTTCTTGGGTTCCCAGTAGGAATCAGTTGCTTTCACTTGCTCTTCATTTGTCTTTCTGAAGACAAATCCTTCTCATCCTTCTCATCCTTCAACTGAGTGCAATTACAGCATGTTAGTCTTTTATACTGGAATATCTTTTGAAAAATCAGAGACTTCTAGTAGTTCCAGCTGTTGCTGTCCTAGGAAATGTTGTAAGAGTCACTGAGATGCAGATACTGAAGTAAAGTTTCTAGAGATTTGTATAACTTCTGTGAATAAATTCAGAGGCAAAGTGATTTCCTTGTGCAGTGCTTTTGGTATTTGGGGGAGAGACATTATTGTTTTGAAATACTATGTAAAAAAACCTCTTTCATACATGCAAAAAGTGTGAAAAATAAAAAAAAATCCATTGTATCTGAGACTAAATACTTTTTGGTTCTTAGTTTTTGTAATAAAACAAATGTTGCTAAAAAAGCATGGAAAAAACATTGAAACTGCTAACTTCCACTCTTTATTTGATGTATCTGCATTATGAGTCAGTATTACTTGGCAAGTTTTAGAATAAAACATTTGCATCTACACTAGTAATTTGACATGATGCTTCAGCTAAGTATGTCTAAAATGGTGAACTAATAAAGTGGTTTTAAATGGAAATTGAAATGATGTCTTTAAATAAAATTGTAATGATTATCTCTGATACTTTAGTCAGTTAAATAAATATTTGCTTAGGGAAATATGTACAGGATGGAAGAAAATTCAAAACAGTTTTAGAAATACCTGTCTGCCTTGCAACATGTTCAGAAGGGGTTTGAATAGTTTTTTATCGCATAGAAGATTCAGCTTTACTCAGAGGTCAAAACAGGTCTGTGTCCCAAAGATAACATTGTCCGGGAACAAGCAAGAGTTCTCATGGTGAAATGAAGAGAAACTGTCTTGGAGAATGAAAAACTGGCAGAAAAAAATGTGATTTCTAAGTTCTGGAAGCCTGATTATTGTTGAGTTACTTGCAAAGGAAATGCTGTCACTTAAAAACAAGAACTTCCAATGGAGCTTAATTTGACATTTTGCAAATGAGCTGTACAACTGTATTTATTTTATGTATTTATTCAGGTATAGAAACTGTGGAGTGCTCTGATATGTATGTTTGTTATTTTGTTAGGTTGAGAGATTATGGCTAGCAGTTTTCAGAGGTTTTCATCTATGGCCATAGAGTCTGTGTGCTTAAAGGGTAGGAAAGCGTGCAGAAAACACTGCAAGTATCTTCAAAAAGATCTAATCCAACTTGTTCTTAAGGGTCTTTTCCAACCTAAATGGTTCTATGATTCTGTGATTCATTGCCAAGACAGAAACTGCACACTGCTCTTCCCGAGGCCCTGCTGTGCTATTATGTGTGGAGGTGTCCTCAGTTTGCAGTAGCAGCTTGTGCCAACGTCTGTGTTGCTGTGAGTCTGTGTGGAATAGCAGTTCTCAGTGGCCACAGGGCCTTTCCACCCCACTTGCTGGCACACAGCTGGTATGAGGCTGCAGTGAGGTAGCCAGCAAAACAGTGAAGGGTCACAGAGGGTGGGATGTGTCATTTCTGAAACTGCAGCTTACAGCACAGTTTCATGAAGTATGCCAGAGGTGTAGAGGCCTTTGTCCTGGGGGGATGCTGTTCCCCACCTCAGTAGTGCTGACATCAGGAGCTTTTCTCACTGTTCTAAAGCTGCAACAACATTGTGCCTTTTCACTGGAAACTGTGCTGAAGTCTTGGTGATTTTTTTGGCTTTCTATGCAAAACTTAAGTGATTTGTGTAATTATAACTGAAGTAAAATCCTGGTTGTAAATGGCCACCATGACCTGAGGAGGCCTCTTGATTGAGGGGCCCATTAGGGCAGAATCCCAGCTAGCAAAGGCTCTCTCTCTCTAGTGTCCTAAATCTGACCCAATCTGCCTCTTTGACTTTTGGGGAAAGTGAGTCTGAAAATTTGTCTGTGATATGACAGCCAGTGAGAGGTTAGACAGTGTCCCAAGGGAACAAAGTGCCCAGATTAACACAGGGCTGTTTTATATAGAAATGTTGTGGATGGAGAAATGTTTTCCTTCATATGGTAGCAAAAGTCAAAAGGTACATATTCTGAAAGAGGAATTCTTCCATTTGGTGTACTTAGAGGAACAGCGAAACGCAGAGCTTGGGTACTGTGTAATACAACAGGAGCAGTGCTATGTTCCAGGGAGGAGGGAGGCTTCTGGATGGAGGGACAGGGAAAGACAGAAGCTGGGGTGGGGATTAAGGAAGGTGCAGGTTGATAAGTGAGGGATTCTGGAAGTATTCAGTGTAGGAGGGCTTAGGAGAGGCCTATAAATGGATGGAGAAGGAAATCACAACATAATGAGGAAGAGGTGCATGCACAAGGGTTTTTGTTGATTACAACTTCAGCACATATTTTCAACATTTCAACTTTGTTTCTCTGAATTTAAAACTGTTTGTGGCCTGATTGTTGGCCTATTCTGCAATTTTTTTCTTGCAAGCAGCGGAGAAATTACAGATGTGACTGCAGAATGCTATGGAAGTATTTGAGCTTCCTAAATGCTAGCTTACTCAAGTCCTGGAAGCAATCTTTCCACAGGAGTTTGAAGATCAATCCAGCCCAATTTACTTAGCAGGCAGGTCGTTAGCATTTTGCAGCCTTTGTTTAAGGCTTCATGCTACTGTGGGCGGCCAACCCAATTGGGTGGTTGGATTTAACTGCCTAGCAGTCGTGGCTTTGCAGAAGTGTCTAGTTTGAAGTATCTTGTGCAGAGCCAGATTGTATGCAAGGGAATGAGGACCTGCTTTGGCAGTGAGATCGAAGTAGTTGAGGAGCAGAGGAGGAAGATTTCCAAAAATATCTATGGAGTTGAACAGATTTCAAGGAATCTTCTTGGCAAATGTTAAGATATTGTGGCAACCCTGAGTCCTAAGCAGGGACATCCTCATTGATGAACCTGGAGAAAATGAAGTCATGCTGGGGAGTATTTGTGCTGCCATCACCCGTGGTTCCCTGGCACACCTGGTGCAGGTCAGTACCCTGGCCAGTCCTCCTCTGCCCTGCTCCCACCTGCCAGGACTCTGCTGGCCATGCTGAGATGACCTGTGCTGTCTGGCACAGGTGTGTGAGTGTATGGAGTGTGGTGGGGATGGAAGGTGCTCATCTTGGTATTCTCTTTCCCTTGTGTACAGGAGTGTAGAGCCTGTTAATTCTTACACCTGATGAAACTCTGCAGGGATAAGATCAGCTCACTGAAGTTGCAAATGTGTGGAATTTATAGTAAGTAGTGAGCTTATTTAGCCAGACAGGAAACAACTGGCTCAAGAGTTCACAGTACACTGGTTATAGGAGAGCTGGAAAATCCTGGTTGTGGAAAACCTGAATAATTCTAAATAAATAGTGAGACTGGTGAATTCCTGTGCTCCTGCAGAACCTAGGCTCCACAGAAAATTTGTAGCTGAGGTTTCCCATTTACTTCTGCATCTGATTGACCTATCTGATCTTGCTTACTCTCCTCCCATTGTGCAGCTGTTAATGTGGCTCCCAGCTCCCAAAAGAGTGCACAAAGGGCACTTCTCTTTTTGTACACTCAGCTTTCTGGACACATGCTTTACAACACGAACACCTGTGTATATCGGGGTGCTGTCTTCCCTCTCCTGCAAGCACAGATGTCATGTTCAGAAAGTGCACTTGCTGACTTTGTGCTGCAGAACAGCATGGAACCAAATGAAGGCAGCTTTCAAGAAGCTTGATGCAAGAGTATCTCCCTGCAGCTCTGACGTGCCTTGTAAAGTGGATGGAGTTGTTCATGGTATTGCTGAGGGCCCCTTGTGCCCAGCTTGTTGAAATCATTGGCAGGTTTTTGCTGGTTTTACAAGACTGGATATCTTTCTTTCTCCTGCCCCTCATTTGGATGTTGCTGTAACTGAGGGGAGATAGCCAAGGTCCTGTGTGTGATGTCATGTGAGTGCCTGTTGCAGCTACTGTTTGTGCCAACGTTGTGTCCACCCATCAGAATTCTGGGAAACAGATAACACAAAACTGCTCCCACATTCCAGAACACATTTGTGGAAGTGCAAAATAAAGTCTCGCTCTTCAGAGGATGTCTCTTGTCTCCAAGTTAGAAATAAGAGGTGTTTATTTTTCAGACCTCTGCTTTTCTGGCAAAGTTGGTTAAAATTGGCCAATGGCTTCAGAAGTTACTGGAGGAGAGGGAATTTATAATCAGACACAGACAAGCTGGCTTTATGTGACTGTGTGAGCCTCATTTTTTAGGAAACCATGGTAAAATATGTGGATAAAGTTGCAGTAATATTAAGGTTAGAGTTCATGCTGGCCTGCATTTCTGTCTCAATTTTTCTAGCATGACGGTGTTAGTCAGCCTGAGCTTTTGGAAACTTTTTATTCCATATGCTGAAATTTTTTGAACTTAGATTATCTATTTTCCCTTATTTTTCCTTGCTGAGTTTAATCATTAGGTGGGAAAGTGAATGCTTTAAAAATAGAGGAATCAGTGTAGAAATGTTGCTGGCTAGATTTATTTGTTTTCTTTTGTAAAAAACTCAATGTTGGCAGAACATTTTGATTCATTATGGTCCTAAACCAGCATTAAAGCCTTCTGGCTAGATAGATTCCCTTGTGGCCTGCCAGGAGTCCCAATCACCACGATGATCTTACTTGAGAAAGAAAACATGCTCTACATCTGGGAGCAGGGCTGTGTCCTGTTAAGCATGATCAGGGAGAGTGTTAACTGTGTTCTCTCAGTCTTGGTTTTTCACTTGAACTCAATCTGTTGAATTATAAGGTGGCTATAAGATCTATAAAGACTTAAGCGTAAGAGAAAGACATGGAAGTATTTCAAGGTGGAACCTTGCATGAGATCAGTGGATTTTGTTTGCAAGGCTGGAAAAGGCAGAACTGCTCACATAGGAATGAATTCCCAGCTCTGTGCTTGCCACAGCATATCAGATAGGTAGAGAAGGGATGAATGGAGAAGTACCTATCTGGTCATGATTTTCTCATCAGGTTCAGTATGCGTGGGAAAAGGCAATCCCATTGTGTGAAGTGTAACCTTTAGCAGCCTGTTGAATAAGGGGGTGAGAGCAGATGTGGCAGGAGACATACAGGCTTATTTGCTCCTACAAATGAAACAGCTCTAGCAGGAAAAAAAAAAATCACCCTTAAGAGAATTTGCAAAAACAAATGTGTCAGACAAAATTGTGCTTTGAATGCATTATAAGCACTTACTCTTTTGCAGTGAGAAAAGACAGTCAGGTGTTGATAGCATGTAGGAGGCAAGAGCTGTTATTAGTGAGTGGGAAGAAACACATTGAGTGTGGTGTGGGAGTAGGGCAGATGGGAATGAATCTAGAGGCTCTTTTGGAATCACTCATTCTGAATCATCTTACTCTCAAAGCCTCCAGTGCAGAGCACTGTCATCCTCCAAGGTCCCACAGTAGTGCCTTGCTGAGTGTGGCATTGAGAGCGATGTTGAGTCAGCTCTGTGTGCAGTTGTAGTAGATGTTCAGTGAGGAGTTTAGGTAACTACTTCAGCCAAGTAGATTGTGATTACAATCCAAAGGTGGGATGCATATTCATTTATTCAAGCCCTCTGTGAGATGAAAAACTGGTAGTATATTGTTGAGGTAGTTTGGTGTGTCTGTGCAGAGCCATTAATGAAACAATTTCCATGCTCATTCACTTATGAATGCAAGGGCTTTGTTGCCAAGAGCCTGCCTCGGCATGATACTTGGTGGGAACCATAAGAGCATGTCCAAATGGCCTAAGAGGAGCCTGAAAATGTCTAACGAGAGAGCTCTTCCTTGGGCTTGACATTCGTGCTATGTGCTCTGACAGGAGACATATGGTGATGGTGTTAGAAATCTGGTCCTGGCCCTGCAGACCATGGTGTTGCCTACAGAGTGTTTTCAGAGGCACTGCAAGCTATCTGTCCAGGCTCCCAACAGCCACAAAATGAAGGAGGCAATAACAGATGGACTCAGTCCAGCAAGTTTGGTACTGGAGGTGTGGGTATCCCCACAGTGACACAAATAGGAGTGTGCCACAGTCTGGAAGTGAGTGCCCTGTGAAAAGTGGCAGAGATGTGACACAAAGGCTTGTGCCTCCGACCATTTGGTGACAATTTCATGGCTCAGCAGCTTGGAAAAAGCAGGAGCAGTAGGACTTCCCCAGGAGTCTGTAACCTGCAGGCCTGTGCTGGGTGTTTGTACACTGAAGGCATCTGGTGGTTTATCACTGAGGCACAGGGTCCTGTGATGTGAGGACCTCTTGGATTGCTGCTCTGGCAGTACCTTCTACCAGCTGCCACCTTAACATGCCATCCCACAATGGGAAAGTTGAAGGAAACTTACTTAGACACAGGTCTGTAGAGCAAGTTTATGACTTTCACCAGTTCCACTGTGCTTTGTATGCTCAGCTGTGTCTTAAGGCATGCCTTGTAATTTGGAGAAAACAGTAAAAGCTGTGAGGGTGTGTTTCCTTTCTTTCCCTGGCCTCTTAAGGAAGAGCACTAAGTGTTACTGGGTTAATGCCTGACCTCTGTCAGTACATTGGGGCTGCTCTGGGCCAGCTAGAGTCTTCCTTCGGATATTGAAGGTAGGCTCATTCTTGAAGAATAGAAAATACCAGCAGAAGCAGATTCACAGAGACCTTAGCACAATGAAGCCTGTTCTCTGGAATTGTAACAAATCCATTAGCTTATTAACTAATGGATTTTAGTTGTGAACTTTTTGTTTATATTTGAAAACAAAAAATTACAACATTTTGTTGCTTGCAATATGCACGTTCCTGTTTGTTGCCTTTATTTGTTGCTGAATGTGCTTGTAGCTGTATTTTTTACTTCTTCTGCTTTTGTCTGCTAATCTAGTTTACCCCAAAGGACAAAGGAAGATTTATTTTACAAATTTATTCTTGAACATCCTAGCACTAAATGGTGGTTTTGCTCTCAGGTTTCAGGAGTGGTGATGAGAAGTATTTCCCACAACACTTGTGAAATTTAAATGAATATGAGTCCCTACATTAAATTTTTATTATACTTCAAATGTATTATTACAATGATTGGATATTCTTTCTGAGGCTTATTATGGTGGGATTGTGTGGTATTTTTTGACTTTTGTCATTAATTTTGCCTCAGATTCACAGATTTATTTAATGTCTATTTGTATACATGGATGGGTAGCTAGCTAAGTATTGATATTTTTATAGTTTTTTTTTCTCGACAATTGTCCTATCTGAATAGTCATGAAAAAAAAAAGAAAGATAACAGGAAAATATATTTTCAATTCTAAACTGTCATGTGGGTGAAAAGTGGGGACAGGAGGCAGAAAGGAAGGAAAGAATCAGTGAATAGTCATAACAGAGAGGTGAAAGCACACATCTTAAAAATCCCAGTAAAAGCTGTAGATTCATTCAGTGCTTTTCTGAAGCCTTGAAACAATTTAAAATATGAAAAACTTAGACTAATTGAGAACATTATATTGATTGGTCCAAATTTTCTTTCTTTCTTTGTTTTCAGCCCAGCCTCTCTCATTATAGCTTCTTAAAATAAATAAATAAAACCTCTTTCTATAAATATCTGAAAGAGTCATTCTTATATAATAGCCCTTTCTTGCAACAAAATTTATCATTATAAGAATACTGTAGTAGTTTTGCTGGCAGAATCACAGCCAATCAAAGCTGTTACAATAATGGAACATTTCATGGTTTGGAAAATTAAATGTGTAACCATGGAACTGAAATGTCTCTTAAATCATATTTGGAGATGTATTTTTCACCAAGTGATTTGCACATTATCTCATTCCATCTGAATTTTATTTTCATCAATATTTCACCATTGATTTTTTCCTTTTTTGTTTCTGCAGTAATTTTGCAATAGAACTTCCCATCTGCTTTCACTTTTTGCAAGCTTGATCATATTTGTTCAGGAAGCAGATCTAAACCTTCTTTTATCACAAGGCCTAATTTAACAGCTGATTAATGGTCAAGCTGTAAATTGTGCTGTAAATAACTAGCATGCTCAGTTTCAGGAGTGAGTAATTCTGTTCTCAAAATTCGTAGCTGTATTCTATTTCCATGTATAAGAAAGTGGCTGACACACAGTCATTGTTCCAAAACCTGAAATCAGCTCAGGGCACGTGAATCCTCAGAAATTTTACCTGATGGAGGATCACGGGCGCCAGGCACTTTTGAGTAACTAAGGTAGAAATCTGCAGGTGTTTGTTCTCTATACATACACCAAATATTTCCTGAGGTGTTTGTATGTATCTGGAGCCATTTTTGGAACAGAACTAACATGCAAACTCCTCTTTCCTAGGAACAGTGTCTGTCTCCTGTTCACAGGAGCTTCATAAGATTTGTTTGTAGAACTCCCTGGACAACTGGAAGGAAGGATAAAATAGAAATTGAAAAACACAAAGAAAATAAAAATATGCAGAGAAGATAAAAACATATCTGTAGCACAGCCATGGACTAGATTTTAACTTGTACAGCTCAGATGGGACATCTTTCCACTGGAGAACAGAGAATTAGTGTAATCAGTGCCTGCAAAGAATTCACATGAATATATGGGTTTGAAGAAAATGTTGAATGAGGAGATGAAATAAAACCTCATCTTGGGTTTTTTTTTCCAGTCATGAGAAAATGTTTTCTTCAACTTTATAATTTTTGTTTATATGGATTTGAATGAATTTTTTATGGATAAGGGAATATATGAATATGATTTGCATTTTAGTTACATCTCAAAATGAAGTGACAAAATTTAAACAAGAGTATTAGTGATATTGAGATGTGGATTTGATGTGGATTTTTCTGGACATATAGATTACCCATGACAATAGCAGTGGCTTGGGTGTGATTTGGGTAGAGACACACTCAAGGCAGTTCTTCCTGGAAGGTGCAAAAACCCTAGACAGGGTTGGTTTGAGGTGTTTTTTTTTTTTTTTTGTGAAAGTGATCCAGCTGCATCAGAAGAGCAGGTGGGTTTATTAATTTGGGTGCAGAATGAAGTTCTTTGGGCTAGTGCATGCAGACTGCTGTGTGAGGTCAGGCATACTCACTGTCCAGGGTCACTGTTAGCCTGGGATTCCCTCACCTTTGGTGCAGGGATTACAGTGCTATTCCAGGGCACTGGCCTAGTGCAGGGCTGTTGGCTGCTCTTGGGACATGATTCCTCTAATCAGAAATGCCATCTTGTACCCAAAAAATTGTTCTGGACAAACTTAGCGTGTATATTTCTCCCAAAAGCTTTGGTTTCAGCTAGTTGACATTTTCTTTTGAAAAACAACTTACAAAATGACCAACAAGCTCTGGTTTCACACCCTCTGATCTGACCTGCTTAATGAAATCAGGGTTCCAGTAGTTCTTTCTGCTGGGCTTTAAAAAAAATAAAAAAATCTTTTAAGCTGCCTTCTGCTTTCGTCTACATTTCCCTCTTACTCGACTCATCTGCAGCTATTTTCCTCTCCTTAGGGAGAACTCTGATCCTGTTTCAGTCTTTCACTAAGGCTGCCTGCTGATTTGCTGGCTTTTCCCTCTGCTCTTTTTTTTCCCCCAGAAGTGGTCATAGCAAAGTGTAATGGGAAAAGAATAATCCCAGCCTATTTGCAAACTTGAATCAGGATTATGCTAATATTTGGCAAAGGTTCAGATCATGTTTTCATATGTGAGATCGGGATATGAGTTCTAAATCCTGCATCCTCTGTCTGGTTGGTTCTTGCAGTACCATACTCACAAGGAGTTCTAGCATGCAAACCATTCATTAATATGACTCATCATAGGCTAAGATCTTGCACTTGTACATTCCTACTTTTTAAAATTTTTTTAAAATTGTTTTAGGGGATAATTTACCCTGGTTTGAAACTTAATAAAAAATTTGTAACTTTTACCCTGGTTGTCACAGCATGCTATTCCCATAAATAACCAACATGTTTTCTAGACTTTGGTGTTTGTAACTGCCAAAGGTAATTTCTTTGAACAGTATATCTTGTTGAAAAGGAGTAACACCACATGATGGGGAAAGGAAATACAGGGGTAGTTTTGGATGTGTTGTGCTTCAGTGAACAAAAGCATTTGCAAATCTCCTTGCTGTGATATAGTAGATTTCAAGAACGCTTTACTCATATCTTTCTCAATGTGCCCATAAGTTACACAGGGTGAAAAAACCTCCTCTAACTAAAACTGGCAAGCGTTCGGAAACCACAACTATTCAGTGTATTGCCTGGCCATTTTTAAAATGTATTTTGCACTTTTGGTGGATGTTGTAATGCATTCAGCACAGTGTGAAGTCTTGGCATAGATGCTGGATTCTAAAATAAGATGAGCTCTGCCTTTTAAAAAATAAATGTTTGCCTGTGAAATACCTTTGCTATTAAGGGTTTTTGGAAGGGGGATAGGAAATGATTATGATGCTGTTACCACTGAGAAAACAGATTTATTTTGAATTTTGATAAATAATCAAAGCCATGGACAAAGCTCTTCTCAGTGAACACTTATCATCTTTATATGTTAGTCTCCTTTCCTAAAAACCTCTTAACAGTCAAATGTGCTCCTGTAGTATGTGATTTGGTAGAGGTCAGGCCCACAACACACTGTTTCCGAGATTGTTTTCTCCTCTGCAAATTGCACATCAGCAGCTCCGTTCACGGGGACTGGTTTAGACACTGGCTGAGGGCAGCCTTCAGAAATGCTCTTGGGTTGGCTGGCTTTGTCAGACTCCACTCAGTGAGCACAGACCTAGGAAAAGGTGCAGAGCATGAGAAGCTGTGGCTGACAGCAGTGGGATTTGCTCACCTTCAGCAGGGCTGCAGCCTTGGGTAGGTGTAGAATGTAGGCAGTGTGGATGTTGTGTGGGTGATCCACCTGAGAGGTGCAGTGCAGTGTGCTGGGCTCCTGTTCTTAGTGTCTGCACAGAATAAAAAGGCTATGCCGATGCTAAACTTTAGCACCTGTTAAAGGTGGGAAGATTTTAGTAGTAGAAAGGAAAGAGAGGGATTAAGTATGCCCATGCAAAAACCTGTAAAACCTGAGCTCCATATAGGTGAAATTCCTGCTGTGGCAGTGTGAAGAAAATATTAGAATACAACTGAAGAGGACTGAGCAATTTGCCATATAGAATGGAAACTTTCCAGCTTGTGTCAAGCTGGAGATCTGTTGCTCCTTCCCAGGTTTCTCCTGTGATGTGTTTTGTACTTTGTTAGTTGTCCTTCAAAATGCCTATGAAACATTCCCATCCTCTCTAGAGGAATGAACAGTGGAATAGGGTCTTTATGAAAGCCCTGGGGTGTCTGTCCTCCAGGCTCTGCCAACAATGCAGTGCAGGAGGAACAGGTGGGCATTTTACAACTGTGGTGTGAGATGCTGGCTCTTGCTGGTGCACAATGCAGTGACTGTTACAGGACTTTTTCTCCCAAGGAAAAGTGTATGCTAGCCCTGCTGTGCTTTAGATGTCAAATATAGTGTTCCTGAAGTACTCCCATGAGAAAGAGAAAGAATCTGGACAGTAGCTATAGCCTCTTCTGCAGCAGAGAGACTGGCTTCACCAAGTCACTTGGCCTCAGCCACTCGAAGATGCTAAGAATAATGTGATTAGTGAAATCAGTGTTCAAATGAGGGCAGAGGTACAGTGTGTCTTTATTCTCTTACTGTCAGCACTGACTCTGAGATTCTCTTCTAGGCTTAAAGTAGTATCTCTGTTATGTGTCATGAAAACAAAGTGAGAAAATACAATCAATGACATAAAATATTGTAGCCCTTTCTACCTTTTCCTTTATTTTTCTCCATATTTTTGTTTCTTTCTAAGTCAGGTTAGAGCTGATTGGTGTAAGAAATCTTTCTCCTGAGAGCTGATCACATTTGTCCTTTGACCAGAGTGCTTCTGGTGGTCCTGAAGGGCCTCGGCAGCCACCAGGGCTCTCAGCAGCAGGTGCTGGCCCTGCTGGGGAGCCGATGTGTGTCCTTCAAGTGCCGTGTGATGTGGTGTGGTGGCTGCTGCTCCTGCCCGCTCGGGCAGTGCCGGGGCAGGCCGTGTTGCTGTGCCCCGGGTGGTCTCCTCATTGCCACGGTTTCACCCTGTTACCCGTGTTGTTCGCTTCCATATCCGATCCCTCATGCGCGCTCCACCGCGATGACGAGCGCGGGGCTGGCTCGGGGGGCCAGGGAGCTTGGCAGAGCATCTTTGTCACTGCAGCCGTGCTGGGGAGGGAGGGAGGGGTGTCCCCCGGCAGCGAGCGCTTTTTGCTCCTGTCAGCGTGCTGCCGCTTCTGCAGCTGCGCCGTGGAGCAGAATAAACCTAAATTGGTTTGTTTATTAGGACTCCAGGGAGCTGTTTTGCAGCCCTGGAAGCTCCTCTCGTGTATTTCCCTTGCAAGTGCCGTCCCTGTCTCACAGGGGATGTCTCTGAAGTGCTTCCAGCTGCTGGCTGCACCTCTGAAGTGTCCTGCTGGGAACCTGCAGCCATCCCCGGGCAGCACGGCAGGCAGCAGCCGCCGCTGCTTCGGAGCTCGGGTGATTGTCCTCCCCTGGCACAGCCCGTCTGGCTCTGCTGTGGCTCGCTGTCCGTGCCTGGAGGCAGGACTGGCTCCGGGATGTAGCCGGGCAGCGGCTGCCTGCAGCATGCGGGGATGTCAGCGCTTCCGAGGGGACGGACAGTGGCCCTTGGACGTGCTGAGCGCTGCAGTGAGGGCGGAGGTGCCCTGCCGCAGGGCCGTGCCATGGAGGGAGCCTTTGTCCCCGCTGCCATCCCCGCCCGCGGGCGAGGGCGAGCTAACACGAGCCCCGGGCCTGTCTGGGAGCTGCCGCCTGGGCTGCCAGAGCTCCGGGCACTCCCCTGGGCACTGCGCTGAGGCTGGCCCCTGCCCAGGTGTGTGGGGAAGGGAAGAGGGCTCCATCTGGCCTCTTCTTTGTCTTGTGCACCCCTGGGAAAGGAAAGCATGATTTAGCTCCGAAGCATTAAACAAAAACCCCTGAAAGACTATCCCTCCAGAATTGTCTAACCCTTTATGGCTTAATATAAGCATGCCTGAGGATTGATGAGGAAAGGATGTTGCTGGTGTTGGTAATTACAAGTTTGCTCCTTTCAGTGTTTTTTATTCTGATTGTTCCATTTCAGCATTTAGCCTTTGTCGTAGGTGTGTGCAAATGCATTCTGCTGTGTCAGGAGCTTTACTTAGCTATTCATGTGCTCATACCCTTGGTAAGATACTTATCCTTTCAGGCACATCAAAGACATATGTTTGGTTGTTTGGAATAGGTAAGTAGGAAGAAAGAAATCTCTTAAGAGTGATGACACGGTATAACTGCTAAGTAACAGTAAATACAGTTACATAGTATATGTGCATGTTCCTCTAAACAGTGCTGTTGCCCATGACATAGAAATACATTGCAGTTGAAATATTTTAGTTAATTGCAATGTCTGTCAGTCAACCTGTCTTACCAATGATGGTTTTTTTTCTATTTCAGTGATCTTCACTCTTCTATTCAAGAGACGAGCTACTGCCAACAGAGAGAGAAAATGTAAGTTTTGGTTTAAGAAGCAATGTTTAGACCTGGGTGATGGAAGTAAAATGCAGAATTCTTCCCTCTCCATACAAAATTAAAGGCAAAAGAGCCAACAGATGATTACCGGGATTCATTTAAAACTCGACGTTTCAGTCGCAGTATGAGCACATGATACAGTCAGTGTTGAATAGGAAATGTGGCGAGATGCAGGTGCTCTGTTTATTTGTAGATTGCAATGTGTGGATAGATAAATAAGTTTCAGTTTAGGAACAGACATTTTTGCATACTGGAGTGTTTAGAATTCAGACAGCCATGGCACTCAGACAGCAGTGGGTCTGCAGGAGCAGGCCTGTGATGTGTGGAGCAGATAACATTCAGCAGTGCAGAGACAAGCGTGCTCTGTGCAGTGAGGGGCTGTGTGAGCTGCAGAGGAGCTCGTTCTGGATCAAAGCAGTATAATGCAGAGCTAGCCTGAGCTCATTAGCCTGGGCTCAGTGCCATGCTAATATATCTATACGGCTCCCAGGACCCAGGCTAATGGCTCAGCATGCTGCTATGCTGGGCACTCACACCAGCTGGTGCTGGGATTTCTGCATTGTATAGTGTAGACATGCCATAAGGTTTTCACACCAGCCCTGTAAGCAAAGAGAAATGGATTAAGGGAAAAATATAGCCCAAGACTTTAAAGAGCAGAGATGTTTAAATTTGGGTTCCTGAGTCCTTGTTCATGAGGAATCCAGGGTAAATGTTATGTAAGTCAAAGACAGTCTTTGGATCAGACTAAAGAACTCTGGAGTACCTAGTAATACCTACTGATGTGATTTTTCAACACCATTTAATTGTATCTCTGGGAAACAGGCTTGTAGAGCTAGTCAGTCAGATGCTATGCTGCCTTTTGAATTTATCAGGAATGAAAAGTGACTTCAAACTTCCACCCTTTTTCAGGGAACATTTATATGAAATGTAAAAATATCCTGTTGTTTCTCCCTCAAAAACAAGGAACAAGTAGTACATGAACAAGAAGTGGTTGGACTAGCTGATATTAGTTAATAATTATATAATTGCCCATCTCTGGCTGAAGTTTTTTGTTTGTTTGGTTACAAAAAGTAAAAAAAAAAAAAAAAAAAACCAACAAAAAAACTGTAATGTTTGAGTTATATTTTTATTGGTGTTTTCACTGACTTGATTATCTGCACCAACCTGTACTTACTAAGTAAGTAACTGTAAGTTACTCTAAGTGGGTGTAAAAAAAACCCCAAAACAAACTCAAACTGGAAAAGAGATATTTTTTGATATAATTGTGGCCAAAATGGACTTAGGAAACAGAGGAAACTGCAGAACTGAACCTGCTGTCAATAACCTGTAGGGCCTTAGATTGCTCAGTGAAGAGTTTAGGCCCAGCAGACTCAGGGCACTATGACTTCCCAACATGGGAGCTGGTATCAACCAGCTGACATACATAGGAAATGCAAAATCTTTCAGTGGGAGTTCTGCCCAGGAACTACAAGTTCTGGTCTCAAAAGAGCAGGAGGTAGGCAGTTTACATCTGAAAAGCAGTTATATAGTATTTTAGAAAATGCTATAGAGATACTAGAACTCCAGCACAGGAGATTATTGTCACTGGGTGGCAATAATAAAATGTTTATAATGTCCAGTTGAAATATAAACTATTCGAAAATGCAATCCGGTGGGATTTCAGTGAATGAGTAAGGAGACAGAAGTGTGAGGGTCAGAACTGGGTAGAGCTATCTGTCAGGGAGAGAGGAATTAAATACATTTTCTTTGCTAAAACTCATGACATTTCCTTTTTTTAGCATTACTGAATACATTCTGGACATAAATAAGAAATTAAATATCTATTTTGCCAACATCACAGCTGAGGAAACTGAAGGAGAGAGATTAAATGTTGAATTTTCCATATAAGTAACTTGTGTCCCACAGAAAGACTAACCTGGGATTGTTGTGTCTGTAGTAATGCCCCAGAGCTGCTCTTCTCTGTCATCAAGGTCATTGATACTGCAGTGATAACAACCCCACTAAAAATCAAGGCTGATGTGTTCCTGATTCCCACAGCTCTCGCTCCAGCAGCTGTATACTTGACTTTATTACCTGCTTTTTTGATTCCTTGGATGCTTTTCTATTCCTTGAAAATTATTGCATATGTTTGTGCTTTGAACTAAATGAAAACATACAATGTTATGATAACTGTAACTGGCATCTTAAATACACTGATTTAAATTGACCATTCTGTCTTCCAGTAACATTTCTATGATTTTGGAAACATTGCAAAATAATTTTATCTTAGAAAAGTCAGTTCTGTAACAGTGTTCACGACTGAAGCAGGATGTGTGGAAATAGTACCTGCTGCAGAATGTCAGGAGGTCCTAAGGTCAAATTCCTCTTGGGAAATGGTAATAAATGGTAGCTCAGCTGCTGTGTTCTGAAAATATTTGTCAGATAAAACTGTTACCTACCCAAGAAAGATTAAAATCTTCTGTGACACAGATGGGAGCATGCAACTTTCTGATCTAACATGTGATTAAGTATGTGCCGGTACCCAGAAAGCTGTAGCCCTAAAGTGCAGCTCATGCAGCATCAACAAAGTTATATTTGTAGTCTAAGCAGGCAGCTATAAAGTGATATTGTAACAGAGGTAAATGCTCATGCTCTAGTGTGCCCCAGAGGTTGTCAGGACGTGTGCTAGGGGACTGTAAAAAGGATTAGAGAACATGGAAAGATGTTTTTGTCAAAACAGGACTCAGAATGAATATTAATCTTCCGTGTGATTCTAAACTGCATTTCTGGTAGAATCTTGATGATGACTCTCTGGTGCTTTGGAGCGCACAAGATGTACTTATTGAGAGCAATATTTTTTAAAAGTTCCTGGCTGCTTGGATAATTTCTTTTTATTCCTACTAGGCCACCTCCAGTCCTTGTTTCGACTTTTTATAGGCTTCCTTTTTTGTTTGACTTTGCCCAGGAGCTTCTTGTTTATCCACATGGGCCTCTCATTTTTACCTGACTTCCTCTTTGTTGGGATGCCTCTCTCATGAATTTGGAAGAGGTGATTCTTGAATCACCTCTTTTAACCACCTTTCCTGGGCCTCTCCCCTTCAGGGCTTTTTTTCTATGGTACTCTTACTAGGCAGATCCCTGAAGGGTGCAAAATTTGCTCTCCTGAAGTCCAGGACAGGGAGCTTGTTTTGTGCCCTCCTCACTTCCCCAGGGATCTTGAATTCTATCATTTAATGATCACTTCATTTTTTTAAAATTTAAACTTTTCAATATAATTTAATTTCTTTAATGCTTTATTTAGTTTCCCACTTGCAGGGATATGTGGTGGGACTTGTGGGGGAAGGTGACTCCTGCATCAATTTTCTTTCATAGATTTGAAAGTCATCAGTGTTGTTTCTCATGGGCAACAAAGCTTTGGAGTCATGTGATTAAAAGCAGCCTATTTTTTTCCCAAAGAGCAGGCGTGTTAGAAGACGTGTTGAGGGCAGAGCAAAGCTGTTGGCATCTTTGGAAAAAGCAGTTTAAGGAATGAATTTGCACCTTTTCTAGTTTCAGCACACAGTCTTGTTGTGTCCTTTTCCTCAAATTTACCATACTTTTTGTGTGTGTTAACTCATGACCCTGTGCTTTCTAGCAGAAAAGGATGCGTTCTAGAGTTTACCATGTGCCCAGGCAGTCTACTCACTCTAAAGCCCTTTTCTAACACAAAATGACACTTTGTAAAGCCAAGGAAATGAGAGGGTGCTGCTGCTGCCCTTCTTAGAGGCACCATTGCCTCATGGCTCCCAGAGTCTGAGGGGCTGTGACCAGCTGGCTGAGATGGCCGAGGGGTTGTGTTCAAGTGCTTCAGGCAAAGCTGAGTCCCATTAGCCAGTCCTGAAACTGTGGACAGGCTCCTCTGGGACAGAGCAGTCCTTCAGCATCCTGGAAAGTCCCATACAGTGACCTCCTTTCATGTGCCATGCAGCAGAGACCTGTGGGCTTGGCTAACAGAGGGCAGAAAGGGCAGGATCTCTTTTGAAAGGGCAAATGGCATCTTCATGCTTCTACGTTTTTGCTGAGAGATATGTAAAGAGTTACTTCTTTTTGTTCTTCCGTAGCTTTGTTTAATATCAAGAACATTGTTTAGTGCTAACAGAAGGTGTCCTTTGGAAAGGACACGTGCCTCCTTCTCCTTTGTTTGATTCTAAACAACGTGGAGAAGAAAGAGGTTTTGTACCACGTTTTGCTGACTCAGTGTGTTCACGCTCACAGAATTAGCGTCACTGCTGTTTCTGCTTGTGAAAAATTTGCTGAGGTTTGGGAGAAGGTAAGCAGGGGAATGGTGAGAACAGGGGATGAAAATATTTATCCTCCTTTCAGTCATGGTTTTTCATTTAAAAATTACTAAGCAGCAAGTTGTTTGGCATTTCCTTTATTTTACTTATTGGCACATGAATCCCAACAGTCATGGACCAACCCTGTGAGAAGATCTCTCATAAGTATCTGGTATGAGCTATACTGCATGGCATACTCCAAAGAGCAATGGATCTTAGAGGCAATGGCTTTTGTCTGGTGTAGGTAACCAGCTTAGAAATAATAAAAAGAAAAAAGACTATATCTGAATAATTTTGACTACAGAATGACTGATTGCAGAATGGGTTTAGAAGCATAATAAAGAGTGGTAAAGAAGGGATTCTCTAGATGGCCCATCAAAAAAGCAACAGTAAAGGAATGAGATGCAGAAGAAAAAAAAGCTGTTGGTGTTGTGAGGGATGCCAGCAAATAAGCCTGTGGGAGATATGTGTGGGATTTTCACAGAGTGAGAACAGTGGTGTCTTTCCCTAAATATGAGACAATTGTTGAACTGCATCTTTCCTCTGCTAGCAGGACATCATGTAAGCCATGATCTAGCCTTGGTAATTCCTGTGCTCTTACCTTGTCCCCCTGGCAATCAAAAGAATGAACTTAATGAGCAACACTATAAAAACACACCGCTTAAAAATTTTAATATTTCATTTTTCTTCTAAAAGACAAGACATTCCTTAAATAATGTAAAACTTGATACTGATATCAATGCAGTGGTTGTCCTGGCACTGAAAGAAGAGTTTTTGGGGTTGTATCAGCAGAAACAATGCTCACGATTTGGAGATGATGGCACTAGTTCATGTTTTTCCCTTGTGATGGGGGAACTGTTAGTGTAGGCAAAGCTGGAAACTATATTTTGTTTTCTATCCATTCTGCTGGATCACATCTATTCAACCTCAACTGTATTTGTGTAAATATGTATATATACATTTGCATACATTTGAATATCTTTATCCTGTATGCTATTCTTAGATGTTTGAATGAATTAAAGGGAGAGAACTAATACAGAATTAAGAAGGAGTTTTAAGATTATTTCCTATGTGTATATTTAAACCATGAACTGCTTACTTGAACATATCCAGTTCTAAAGTGTGCAAGGATTATTGTAAGCTATGGATATCTAAGGTGTGCAAGGATTATTGTAAGCTATGGATATGTCTCTGCTGGTGTAACAATGTAGATTTTATATATAGATAATATAGGTAATATAGATATTGGTGATATAGATAACATGTGATGAGGTGCATTAAAAGACTTTATAGCACATATAGCATTATAAAGTATTCTTTGAAGATCTGAAGATCTTAAATGAGGAAAAAAGGGTCTGGCTTTCATAGTCTAAGCTTCTTTTAATTTCCTTACTGATATTTTTAACATCTGTTTTTTTTTTTTAAGTTTTCCTTTAAGTTTAACATATTTGGAGATTTTTATGAATGTGATCCCTCTTCCTCCCTAGTGTTGTCATGTGTTCAGAATTATTTTTTTTAATGCCCTCAACTAATTAGTAGCAGAATTTGGAGATTTCAGCCTCTGTTTCATAATTCTCAGTGAGGAAGAATGGGCAATGGTATTTTGAGGGAAAAAAATAAAAGTCAAGTACTTATAGTTTAGGTGCTTGGAAAATCATTAGCATTGTGGCAGTACTGAAGGATTTTATACTGGCTGAGCTTTCACTGAAATTTCCTTTATATGTCCAAAATACTGATGAAGAATGTGTCTGCATATGAGAGTTAACCCCAAAATGTTTCTATTTTGGCATTTTTGCACATGGAATTTGGAGATTTCCACATTTTTTCCCCCTTACAAGAGTATTTCAGCTGCATTCCTTTGACATGCAAATACTTTATTTTAATGCACCTCAGATAAAGGTACCTTTTATTTCAACAGTTTTCTCCTCACTTCCTTAAATGCCATAATGAGAAATTTTTATACCTGTCTGTAGATCTGATAAGTTGCTGTATGAGTATGAGAAATCAAATCTTGAAAGGCAGAGACTTGCTCAAATTCTGGACCTTCACTTTTCTCTCATGGGGCCCTGCTGCTACAGAAGGATCTGTGGTTAGTAAAAGAAAAGACAATTGGATCTTGTTTGTTCTCAGCTCACTAAAGGAAGGATCTAGAGCTGGAAATAAAATATTACTTTTATTCTTTTTCTGAGCCCAATGTTTTGGGTTATTTGGATTCAAAGGGCTTGGCTTAGCTGCTCCCAGGCTTTATAAACAATATTAGCATCACTGTTTGGTTGCTTCCCCAGAGGCCACTGATACCCTCAAAAGGAGAATTACCAGAGCCAGCAATTGCTATTTCGGCAGTATTTAGTGGTCAGCAGGCAACTTTACCTGTGCTTAAAATGTAAGGTTTATGTTGGGGATTTTGGAGTGGTCTAAATGAGGCAATAAATGAAATTTGATGAGAGCTTTGTGCCAATGCTCCTTATACTTCCTTGAAAGTTCCAGATTAGTTTACATGATTCTGGCCTCCTGGGCCAGCATGGTGATGAATCACTGTGAGAAACCAGACAGAGTTGCCGATAGGATTTCCGCAGAAACCCATGTTGAAGAAATATATGCATAGTTTATTGGCCAGCCCTCTCTGTGGCTGTGTTACCCACTTTTTAGGAAGAAAAAAATCTGGGGCACATTTGTCCTTGATAGTGAGCATATGCTGGCATGGTTGGAGATGTTTCTATATCTATGATGCTAAAAAAAGATGCTCACTTGAGCATTTTGTTTTGGCTGAGTCTGCCCTTTCAGGATGCATATGTAACCTCTTTGTGAATTACTGAAATAAAGGGATTGCTTAATGCAAAAGAGAAATTCCACAAATATGAAACCCTCGGAATGTTTTCTACTTCAGCCATTTCCTTTTTTGCTTGTGCAATGTGTATGAATTGTCAGCATGATATAGTGTGTGGTAACCAATGTGTGCAGGAGGCTACTAATCTGCTTCTTACAGTCCTGTGTTCATGTAAGACTCAGGAGAGAAGTGGAGTTCTGTTCAAACACTCTCAGCTTGTACTTATCTGCACATATGGATCCTTTGCATGCCCTCGCAAATGTGAATTTACTTTCTGTATGTGTCAGCATGTTCATCCTTCTCTTACACTCTGGGTAATCACTCAGCTCATGGATCTTGATAGGCTTTATTGATCTATTTCTTTATGGGGAAGGGGATTAGTATTGTCCTGAGTGTGCTCAGGGTAAAGAGTATGGTGGAAACAATTAGGTCTGACCTACCACCTATGGGATTTAAATGCCTGAGGGCATGTGCTGTACTTTTAGATATGTAGATTTTAGGTTAATATATAGATCAAGATTTCATTCTCCAACAACTTGCCAGACAGTGAAGCCTGCTGATTTGTTATACTGCAGCTGAAGTTTAAATAAGGGCTTAGCTGAAAAGGATAGAAGTCTTAGAGGCAAAAACATTGGAGGAAAAGTGATTTATTCCAGTTTTTATTTCCGCTCTCTTTGCAATTATAAACTATCACATTGTATAGAGTTTTTTCCCTACAATGCTAATACTCCCTCTGGTATATGTAGGATATTTATTTTTTCTATGGTGTTTAAAGTCTGAGGCTTTTAACAGTTTAATCCAAACCAGAGCATTTATATCATGGGACTTGCCTTTAATTCTTTCTTAGATGCTTTTCCCCCTGTATGCAAAATTAGATATCCTTCTGAAGGCATTCTTAATTAACATTTTTTTAATCAATGGCTGGATTCTCTGGAGGATTTTTTTTTCTATGCATCATTATTTTTCCTCTTTCCACAGCAACTTCACAAGCAAATTAAGTAAACAGAAAGAAACATTATGTGGATTTTTCTTGTGACAGCCTGCAAACCTGTGAACTTTTTAAAAAAATTTTTAAGTTGAAGCTGCTAATTGTAGAACTGTATAATTAATGCATTATCCACGACAACAAGGTTACACGGTTTCTGTTTAGCAAACATGCTTTTTCTGGAGGGTGGAAAAATACATAGTGAAAACTTATGGAAACACTAGGCTGTTTTTTACCAGTTTGCATGACAACCAGCCTCTCAGCCATCATTAGAGCTGTGTGCCTAATCAGACTCTGAAAAGATACCCTGAAAATTGGCTGGAGCCCTGGTATCACTGTCTGAGTCCATGGCTCAAACCTGGTGTTTCCACTTTCCAAGATAGGCCATTGCAGGCAGATATTCTCAGAACTGGAATGTTTGCTCTGCTAATTGGCACATTCCTACTTAGATTTGGTAGGACATGCTGATTTGTAACTTGACTCAAGAATTTACTTCTTAGTGGGTAATTGCCTCAACTTTCCTAAATCTTTCTGTTTACAAGTCTCCTTTCTGTATTGTGCCTGTCTGCTACTTGTTCAGCATTTGTAATCTTCTTTTATTAGCTAGACATCCTTCTGATTATTTAACATGTTTTTCACTGGTTTGAAAATTTCTTTGCTCCCTGGCCTTTCCATAAATCAATGATGTGTTGGTGTGTGCTGGAAGTGATAGAATGACTTCCTTAAAGCTTGCAGCAAATTGTGTTGTATCAATGCTGACTTTGTTACTGCGGTCGTAAAAACACTTATAACAAATTGGATGATGCGTTCTGTATTCAGAATTCAAATGCAGTATGTAGAGGGACCTCTCTATGAGCTGAATGCTTGAGATCTCCAGAAACAGTGTGACCTCTTCCACTATGAAAATTAGAAGCTTACTCGTGACTTACACAAGTCTTAATACATTTTCTGGTTTAAGAAATTATGATAAACACCATAGATTTTGTTGATTTGGTCTTTTTGGCAACTTCTGTTCATGTAACTTTTTTGCTCTTTACTCCTGATCATTTAATTCTCTTTATTTTAACATTGTAGTGAAAGGAAAACCACCTTGCAACTCTTGGATGAGCTTTGCAGTTATTGCCATTGTTCCACACCTTATTGATATCTGAGGGTTTCTTGGAGAAACACTTATGTCACTATTCCATATTGAAATACCTGCAGGAAAACACTTCTGTTCTTAGTCAAAGTTTACACTGGGTTTGCTCTTTCCATGCCTCTGTGAAAGTGCTGAAAGATCTTCAGGTGGCTTTGAGAGCAGAGAGATTTTTGTCTTGTCCTGACAATTTTCTAATACTTAATTTGTTTGGCTTTTCCCAGAATGACTTACCTGGTGTGTCTGCTCATCAGCCCTTAGAGTGTGTGCAGGGAGCCACTGAGCAGCACTGTGGGAGAAGGGAAAGCTTGCTCTGCTCCCTGCAGAAGATTGTGTGTCTATAATTCATTGCCTTTGAAAAGTGTCTTATCACAGCATCGACTCCTTAGTGCTTTAATACGGGATAAGCTTATTAGAGATAATCTGTTTACTGAATGTCCTTAGCACAAAGCAATCTAGTTAACAGCATCTTTTGAAGCTTTGTCTTGTGGATATATCTTTTAAACTCATCCCTGATTATTTATCTACATCTGTGTCTTTAGATCCTTTTCTTTAGACTTGTATCTGCTATGGCATGAAATTATAGTGTCTGGTGAATACACTGATAAACTTAATGTTCTTGTAGGGAAATAAGGCAAACCAACACCAAAATGAGCTAGTCAGGGCAAATAATTCAATCTGTTCATGTTTCTTTAGGCTTCAAAATATTTTTTCTTCTCTAAAGATCTACACTGCTACCAGACATTGGCACAGTCTCCACAGTACTCCTTTCACAGCAGCTTGTATGTTCAGATGTTTCCCATCCAACATACTATCCTCCCTAAAATCTGGACCACTGCTTAAGATGTGCAGAAGAAGAAAGGAAATCTGGCAATTCATCCTCAAATGGCTAGGTATTTTTGGAAAATACTTACAAGTCATTGTATTAAAAAAGACAAGATGAGGAAAGAGCATTATGAAAGAAGTGCTAAAGAATGAAAGGTGACAGCTGTGAGAAATGTAATATAGTGAGCCCATTTTACCTTTGGATCTTCCTGAGCATTGGAAACTGCTCAATAAGATTCTGCCTTGATAGTTCAAAGCACTTTACATGTGTCTCCTGACACAAGAGCAACTGCACCGGTGACTGATGATGGCAATGTTAATGTGACTACTGCATGTCTCTTTGTGCTCCCTGTTTTCTCATGGAGTTTAGATGTGTTAAACAGAATTAAAAATTATCATGCAGCCTTTTTCCTTCATAGGAAAGAGAATCACAAACTTATTTATAAAAATAGTGTCTGAACATCTTAAGAAATAGTTTTCTCAAAAAGGCCCAAGTTTGGGACATAAAGATAAGTGATGGCAGTTTTCTTGTGATGAATTTTTAAAGTGAAGTGACTATTTTAAAACCTGTATTGTGCATTCTGTACCTCTTGTTTAACTTTAATTACTGAGGAGGCCTGGATGCCAAGGATGTAACCAACATGTCTGAAACCTCCTGAGGCAATCACAGATTTTTATGCTGCACTCAGGTGAATTTTGCTTTGGTGATTATTGTATCTGGTCAGGTCTTAACATGTGATAAGCAATGCAAGTGCTGCAGTTGGAAGGAATTGCATCTCAGGTGCAAGGCATACCAGATAGTGCAAACTTGAATAGTGTCTCGTAGACAAAAATCTTCCAGTGTCTTGACAAGGCAAAACAAACACCTTGTCAAAGAGAGTTTTTATTTTGGATCTTCCTTAATCTTCTTTCTTTTTTCTTGGTATTATTAGATAGATGCACAAAAACAGGTGAGAGAGATTAGTCTGGAGGTGATACTTGTGCACCACAGTGGTATTATTTCAGATAGTGTTCCAAAGCTGAACAGTAAAGACTTTCAGTAGGAGTGACTTACTCAGTAACATCATAGAGTTCATCATAGTGTACATCAAGAGAAAAAAGAAAAAGAAGAAACACTTCCTTGCCAATGTTTCTAGAAATGTAATACCCATTCTTGGTGGTGCAGACTGAACATTGCTACCCCAATTAGAATACAGTTGCTACATGCTGCAGGAAAGTGGAGAAGTGTTTCCTTGCAAGCACTTTAAAGCTACTATTGAATTTCTGTAAGTCTAGAGAAATCTAGTACCTCTAGCCTGTAAAACAAGCTTCTCTATTTGGCCTCATTAATGTTTAGTCTGTTTTTTATTGGCAAAATTACTTCGGTACTTCAGATTGACATTAAAGTGTTTTCTTTACTTGCCATCTGTCTGGACTGATTGGAAAAAGTAAAGTGGGGCTTATTTAGAAAAATATATAAGCAGTTCATTTGGTACAAAGTTTGTTATAGATCTATGAAAAGCATCTGAGTCCAGCTCAGGAGGTTTAAAAAAAGTTTTATTGCAGAGGGATGACTTTTCATGTACAAGTTCATGCACTAGATGGGTTCTTTCATTTAGCTTGCAAGAAGTGACTAAATAAATTAGCTATGACATTTAATTAGTTTTATTTGTGTTTTACTAGGTGACTTATAATGTTATGTGTGAATAGGGATCTGGTGTTTCAAATGCCAGTCAGTTGCAAGTCCAACATTTAAAAGTAGTGGAATAGAGCTGAAAACTTCATAAGCAGATTCCTCCACCTTAATTCAGCAAAGCGCTTGAATACATCAAAATTAGTCATTTACTGGATTGATTCTGTTTTTTTACAGGTTTCTCTGTCAGATTTGCAGCTTCTTGGCTTTTTTTTTTAAACATTGATAAAACTTGGCTAAAGATGGTTTAGAACAGTAAAGAAATCCTGTTCACATGAATGCCTTCTCTAAAGATGTTGGGGTGTGTGCCTGTAAGTACATGTATGTGGAGAGAGCATAAGCATGGTCGTGTGATACTGTTTTCTCCAGCTATGTGCATTGCTTAGCTTCACCTTTATTAGTATTCAAAGTCCATTATGGTTAGAGGTCAGAATCAGTCTTTAAACTAGATATGTTTGGCCCAGCCTTTTCTGCCGTCCTCATTTGGGCCATCCATAATTGTCTTTTGCTGTGTTCTTACTCTGAGACTTCCTCTCTGCATTTATTGTGTGAGCCTCAGCCATACTGAATGTAAAGCTGAGCAAAAGCCATTTTTCTATGGTTTCTGAACAAGAGTGTAAGGCTGAATTCTAATAGCAGAAAAAATAGGAAATAAAAAATTCTTTCTACTTTCTGAGGAACATGAATTCCTGGTGGGAATTGTTTACTGTGTATATTCTGCTTCTGCTTGATCACAACTCTTTCATTATTGTTTCTTGTAAAAAATAATCAGTTTTAGAAAGGAAATTATTTTTCAGGCTCTCAGGTAGGAGGGGTCAGACCTCAGTCTTCTGCATTTCTCTTTGTGGGGACTTTGACTTTGTTATCTGTAGTTCAGGGTGCATAATCATTACAACAGAATTATCAAAATAAGAATTTGTTTTCCTCAGGTTAAAATTATAGTGTTGCATCAGTGCTAGTCCATTTCTGGTTCCAGAAACAAAAGAAAGTTAGCCCTGCTGAACTCCAGTTTTGCTTTCTCTATGTTTCATAATCATAGGCAACTATAGGTAATAGATAACTATTTGAATGTGTTTTTAAATTTCAGGTTCTCTGAAATTTCATATTTATATATACACTTGTTAACATTGTTAACTGAGCTGGGAATATTTTGCACTGTTCTAATCCTTTTCTCTTCTGAGATTCCAATTTTGGAAGTATTACTCATGTTGACTGGTAATGCCTGATTTAAATATGTACTACTCAGGCCTCATGGATTAGGTCTCATCTATTACTGGACAAGAATTTTCCCTTGGTTGTGCATGTTTAACATTGCTAACCTCTTTTAACAGATGTAGATTGAAGACTGACCACGGTCTAAGCAGCTAACTTTGGTTTTCTGAATTAGGAAGCATAGAGTGGCAAGGTGAAGTTCATCAGTCCTCTTCTGATACGAAGATTGGCAAAAAATTATGCATTTGGAAATTATTTATGAATAGGTTAATGTTTTCATTCATAAATTCAAATACTCAGCTGTGTTAGACACTATCCGTCAGCAAGCTAGGGATATCTGTATAGGAGTAATTGGCATAGGTTGTACTTGTATCTCCTCCGTGGCTGGATTTGCAGGTGGGGTTTTAGCAAATTCTGTTGTTCAAAACCAGATGCAGATGTTTTGATGTTTGCCAATATATAGATTTTTTTTTCCCTCTTGAGACTTTGATTAACATATAATTATTTTTGCTATTGTGCTTGTTTTCAAGCATCTGTTCTACATGACATATTTACTTGTCTCATCTTGGTCTCTGTGGCATGTTCCCACTCAATATTTTTCAAATATTTTCTGTTGGGTTGGATGATTCATGTTTTTGCTGGACTTCATTGGCTCAATTTACTGCTTTCACTGTTTGTTTTCAGTTCTAATGTAAAGGCTTATTCCTCCTTTCTTCATTAAATTACTTTTGGTACATAATGTCTTTATGGATGAGTCAGTTTTCTTGTCTATATGGAGAGGCTAATTTTCTTTGAAATCTCATGTGTCCATATGGCACTTGATTTGTCTTTGTTATGCTTGTTTTCTGCTGTCGTAGTTCTACTAATGGCAGTAGAAATATATTTATATAAAATTTGTATAATAGTCCTTTAGTACTGATGGCATATATTACAGCATCTTTTATACATATAGTAGGACAGAGATGTTTATATAGAAAGCTTATAGCCTGTTCTGTGTGCCAAGGACCCCCATTCTATGAACTGGAATAATTTCAGCTAACTGTCTGATGTACCAGTTCATAAGATCTTACCACAATAATTTCATGTTTGTAAATCTAGCTAGTTTAATGGTGGAGGAGTTTGTAAGAATTGTGCACCTTGTTCAGTTAGTGTTATTGGTCACTGAGACGTAATAACATTGCTGCCTCTTTACACAAGCTATTGATTGTTTTGTGTGTTGATGAACTGGTTTTGACTACACATAGGAGCCTGAATTCCTTGTAATAAAAAGAATATCAAGCAAACACAAACCACAGCAAACTAGATAAATACAAGAGGCTTGATTGATTAGACTGGTAATCATGTGTTCTTTCATTTCAGAGCAGAGACAAATGAGTTTCTTCCTACACATAACACTGAAGAACAAACTCAGTTTCCCATTGTAAACCTAGCAAAAGGTGAGGGACACTCTTTTTGGTTTTCCACTTTTTTGCATAAATAATTGGCTATAAACATAAACTTATAGGATAATATTTTTGACAGATGTAGTGTGGGCAGAGGTGTTAGAATTGTTCTTCATAGTGGGCTGCTATTGAGTTTCAGGCTGATCAGGCAATGTTGTATTAAACTTGCAAGTCCTTTTGGTAGATAAAGCAATTTTTGAAAAGTTTTCACATGATAGTTTATGAACTGAACAGACAAAGATTAGAGATTTTTTGACCAGTGCACCCTTGTGTATTCCTGCAAGATTAAGCCTAATCTCTTACAGGATGTGGTAAAAAATGTAGTAAAATAACACAGGAGAAGGAGTAACTTGTGTGTTTCAGGAGACTGTATTGAGCATGTGGCTCCAACTTAGCTCTCATTGTATGGCATTAGATGGTTCAGTGATAGGAAATACCCTGCAGGGGAACTCAGATCATGTGCAGTGTACTGTTTTAACTCACACAAAGACTGTCAGTAAGGACATTAGGTATGGATTTGCCAGGTTTCCTTATACTGCTCTAATCAAACAAGTGTGGGCTTAGAAAAGATTGGCTGAACCAAAACTATTTGGGACCTGAGGCAGTCAAGGCACAATTATCTTTTCTAAAATACTTTCTCAAGCAAGGATCATCTCCTTTGGGTGGTAAATTTGCTTCACTCAGTTCTGACATAGAGTTGTTGGTTCCTGAAAAACATTTTGGCACCTATATTCAGCTGTGAATGACCAGGAGCAGGAACTCAAGAAGCAGACTGGAGGCAGTAGATGGTATGGCCCCATGCCTTTATCTCCTAGGGTTCATCTTGGTCAAAACTAGTTTCTATTCTAGTTTTTTTAACCCTGGAAAATAGAAAGTAGAGAAATCTCCCTTTGGCTTACAGAAAGTGGTTCTGTTTTTCTTCCCATGCAGCTTTGAAAATCCAGCTGCAATTTCTTGCAGTTCCTCCAGATCTCACTATGTAATTTCTGTCTTGAAAAAATCCTGCAGCTGGTTTTTGCACTGATGCCGACTGAGGTGGTTGGTAGACACCCTGCCTGTAGTGAGTGATGAATGAGCAGGGATGGGTGCTGCAAATTCAGTACAAAATTTACCATGGGGTTTTGGTTCTGGTGAGGGTTGTGGTTGCTGGAGAGGTTAAGTCATTAGGGAAACTAAGTGCTGGTTCTCATCTCCACTAAACCAGTCTGTTGGTGTCATACCAACCTAGCATAGTGGTGCTGAAATTTGCAGCAGGAGTGATTCCAGCTGAGGTACTGCACTCCTATCCCAGCTACCACTTAGATCAGTACTGGTGTGCTGGATGGAGAGAATGAAAACCTGACAAATTATGTAATGGACTGTTTTCATTCTCTTGTTTACTTCCCATTCAGCACTGGAATATTAGCACCTCCCTACCAACTTTTGACAGACCTTCTTCCATGAGTTTGGGAAGTGTTTTGCTTCTTCCCCGTCAAGTGAGAATGATGACATTTTCAATTCCTTCAGTATTTGAATTGTATATGTGATGCATGAGCTGATGCTTTAGGGCTCAAGGCATTTTGGACTTTCTGGTATCTTTTTCCTCCCAAAATTTTGCTTGCCCCATGGTTGAAATCAGATACTCATAAGGAAGACTAAGAGGGGAAAAAAAGAAGAAAATTCCCATAAATACATTTGATAGTTAGGGAAACAAAGGCACAGGAGACCACACAGTAGTTTCATGTCCAAGCCAGGAGAAGCTTCAGATGATCCAACTCGTGCTTTAGTTATGAGAAAACAATATCTCCCTCCTCAATTCCTTAGCTGGTTAAAGCTAAGCTCTGTCCTGAGTGAGATTTCCATGTACAGAGCTTCTGAGAATCATCACTCTGGGGATTGCTGTTAACTCCAAAATGTGTTATTTGCACATTGAAGTACTTAACTAAGGAGCTTTTATTTTTCCAGTTGCAGTCACTGGAGGCTTCATGGTAATAGAGCTGTCTTCTGCTCTCTGCCAAGTTTATTTTCCAAAAGAAATATCTGAATGAGGAAACAATGACTAAAGAGGCTATGTGAACTGTCTAGCATACTGCAAAGGTCCACGTATTAAGAAGAGAGAGGACTTTTGGATGGCTGAAGGGTGCATTATTATGACTAAACTAATCCTTTGTGAAATTGAGAAAAAAATTGCTATGAGAAAACACTTTGAGAAGGGATTTGGTGAAAGTCTTATGACCTGAATGGTTCCAAAGGACAGAAAATCTTGGGAGCAGCTCTCCATTGATGTGGGATGCACTTTATAATAAAGAGGTATTTCCCACCTCCTCAGGTTTTTTTTTTGTTTGTTTGTTTTTTTTTTGTTGTTGTTGTTTTTTGTTTTTTTTTTTAAACTGAGTCTGTGTTCAACATCAAATTTATGTGTTAGCGTCAGGCTTAAAACAATGCCTCCAACATTTGGCATAATTGCAAAGCTGTTGGAAAAAAGAGGCAAAAAATGTTTTTAACTGGGGGTGGTGGGAAGCTCTGAAGGGAGAGCTGAAGGTGGGGCTCAGCCTATGTTTCACACCTGCTTTCTCAAGCTCCACTAATAGTTTGCAAAGAGCAGGGCCTGAGAGCCCTGATTGCCCTGATGAGCCCCACCTGGGCTGAGAGCCCTATTTAAACCTCAACACAGACTCCTCTTCCCACATAGTGCCTTGTCTGCTCCATCCCTGTGCTGGGTCCTGTTATTGGGATCACCTCTTTTGTGAGGAGAACATTAGTGGTGGGTCAGCTTTAGTACCGTTTCCATATTGTGCTTTTAATTTGGAACTTTTTGTTTGTTTTTGTAATTTATCTTGTCAAATCAGTTCATGTCTGTACAGCAGAAGTGATCTTTAGGCTCAATTGTTTGAATGCTTGGGAAGAAAGTGGGATACCTCACAGAGGAGAGAAAGAAGCTTGTGTCATCTGCCAAGTTTCAGGCTCAGGTGGAGAATTAAAATGTCAGCCAACTGGGCCCATCCATAACCTGTGATAAACTCTGGCTTCCCACAGAGATTGCTCTGCTTTGCTTAGTTTGGTTTGAATTCACCTTGCAGTAGCTTGGAGTTAAACTCTCATATCTTCTTCTTGTCCTCTGTGTAATGCTTACTACACCTTGAAACTTGGAAGATTTTGTTTTGATTGAACAATATGTAGAGTGAAAAATAGCCTTCTGAGGTGAATGTCCTTCCTTGTTCCTTCAAGAGCATTTTCCCAGTCCTTAATACTTTAAAAAGCCATCTCTGGGACCAGTGACAGTATTTGAAACCCACACAGGTTGTAATGTTTGAAATAGTTTTACTATAGTGCCTCAAGCTCTAGCTGTGGTCTAATTTGGGTATTGAAAGCAGCTGTGAGAACTGCAACCAGGCGGGCTGGAGGAGCTTGACTCTGAGAGCTGCTGTGGAAAAGAGGTGCTTTCAAAACTGTGCTGGAACGTGGGCATTGCTTCACAAGGTAACAGTTTTTTCTGTGTCAAATTCCACTAAATGCATGTTGTGCTGTAGGTGAATGTACTGTACATAAATACACATCTTTTCTAAAAGCAGTGACAAAGGTGTTGAGCCATTTCTTGGGATTTTGCTTTGTTGTTCACAGATATCATTGGTTAATTTAATAGTCTTTGCAAGTTGTCCAAGTCAGTTTGTAGCTTCTCAGATTTCCATGAGATTTTCTGTCAATAAAGGTACCATGCAACCTGGTCCTTGGCCAATATTTTAAAAGGATTAGAGCAGTAAAAATGAAAGGAATCCTGTTAATCTACCTAAACACTTATTGCAGACATTTGAGTTGAGTGGAATAGAAGTGGATTTGTTAGCTGTTTTTGAGTGAAGTATTTAAGAAAAGACATTTTTGTATTCTGTGCAGCTTATTGCAAATCTTGATTATATAATAATTCTGCAGGGCACCAATAACAAAGTGTTGATAGAATATACTGACAACTACCAGTGGAGAATATCACTGGCCCCAGGGAGATAAGAATGGCTATTACGACACATAAGAGGAAGAATGAGAAATTGAGTAAATTAATGAAAACATGGCCTAGTAATGTATTTGGGAGAGGCTGTGGGTTAAGTGCATCATGCAAAGGGGACCATGTGCAACTGCAAGCTCCAGGAAATTAACGAAGCCTTACCAGGTCAAGACCCACCTAGTACAAATGCGTTTGAAGTCTTTGAACACACAAGGGGTTTTTTTTGCCATCTTAACTATTTCTTCTATTAGTATCAGCATAACTGGAATTCCTCATAGTATTTGTTCAGTGCTCATTTCATCCTTTAATAAAAGGATCTGTCTTTCTAAAGATAAGCTTATTTTTCCACCCCAAAGAGAAAAGCAAGAATGCTTGACAGCTCCTTTCTTTTTTTCCTTTACTCCCTATGCAGCAAATAATCAATCTTGGCTGAATGACATTTTAGAGAAATTACAGTTGTAAATGTGTCAGTACTTAAGAAAAGTGTAAAATGCCCCTTGTATTTGCATGGGTGGGAAATCAGAATTTAGCTAAATATACATGTGGTTGAAGAAAGCATAGAAATAAAAAGGATCTTGTAACAAGAAAATTACAAGGCAGCTTTTTGAAGAAAATTGCATGAATGGTCATCCCTGTGAGGATTTAAATGGGTGGATCCCAAATAAATCCTTGAGAAGAGTGAAGGTGCTTAATTCTGGGTGGTGCTGAGTGCCCTTGGCATCAGACCTCTTCTTAGAAAAGGTTTTTCTTTTGTTCTCTTTGCTGCTGCAAGATCACGCAACATGTAGCAAATGCAATTCCTCTTTTGTGGGCTGGTCTGCAACCATTTTTCTTTTCCTTTCTCCTAATTTTTTCAGTACAATGTATTTACCATTATTTCAATAATAATGTAATAACATGCATTGATCCTTTAAACACATGCAGTTTAAAGCTTTTTCCCAGTGGCACCTCTGCAGGCTTTGCAAACAGTGATCAATCAATAACCTTCACAAAGCCCTCTGCATCCCTCTCTTACTTGCACAGTTAGGGAACTGAAGGATAAGGGTGTTGAAAGACTTGTCCAAGGTCACACAAGGAGTTGGTAGCAGACTTTTAAAATCTCAGACTCCTGTTTCAGATCACACGTCCTCCACATAAGCATGTTTATATTTCGGGCAGGGTGTAGGGAACAGTCTTGCCACAGTGACTTTCCAGGTCAATGACTATTCCTTTATAAATTCTAAGCTTCCCAAAGCCAAATGTCTGAAAAGGATAAATATGAGGGATGCTTCAAAAGTGAGAAAGCTGATGTTGCAAGGATGTAGATTTCTCACCAAGGGAAACCACTGAGGTGTTCCAACATAATTTGGTTTGCCACCAACCCACAGGCTGGTGACAGTGACACTGTCTTGCAGTCAGCCTGTGTGAGGTGTTGGTTAATATTGCTACAACAGAAATTCATTATAACCTACAGTTACCCACAGTTTACTCTGTATATGCAACCATTTAGTGGTTATTCATTAAAAATAAAATTTATGTATGGTTATTGGATGTGTATTTTGGCAGGGAAGTGACCTTGGCAGAAACATGTCTGGATCAACACTCGGCTAGCAGTCACTCTTTATGTTGTCATGTAAAACCTTGTTAAATAATATTTTGTTTCTATCTTCAATTGCTGTTATATAAGACCAGTAATGAAAGTCTCCCAAAGGATTGGTAAATGGAGTGAGTTTTTCTGTACATTTTATCTATAAAATAAAGAGCTAAGTCAATGAATGTCAACATTATTGCCTAGTTGAAGTGCTTGCTGTAAACTCTGATAGTAAATTGTTTAGTTTTAGAGTTTTGCAGGTTTAAGTTTCCTACATTTAAATACAATTTGAATGGCTTTTGGAGAACTAAGGGTAATTCACATTCAGAAAGCATTTAACTTTCATTTCAGTGAGACTACTCACATGCTTAGAGTTAAGTGGTTGGTTGAATTTTTTAATGCTCAGAAAAAACACTAAGAATAAAGCTAGGGAAGAACTGTGGCTTCAAACAGAGTACCAGTGCCACAATTGTGATTGTAGCTGTGATATTTTAAAAAGACACCTTAATGTTGATGTGCCATGTCATTGTGTTTTACTAATTTGCATTTACTTGATGTCATTTCAATATAGCTTCAATTTTACCACATTTTCCCCCTGCTTTTTGTGATTTATTTTTGACCCTTTAAAACAAAGCCTTTGTATTAAAAGCATTGGATGGAAAGCTGCTATAAAGCTAAGAAGGAATGTTGATTCCTGTATGGATTATATTTAAATGTACTGGTACAAGTTATCGATGGCTTGAAGCTAGAGAAAGGCTACTTGTGGTGTCAGTTCATCTTCATCAACCTTATCAATAAGGTCTGAGGGGTGCATTTGTGCTTCTAGAGGCAGAGACATGTTGCATGGACAGAAAGTGATGGCTTGTCAGCTTGTGGATTGCTGAAAGTAGGGGTGGTGCAGAGACCTCCTGTTCTTTTTTGGCTGTGATCACAGCACAGGGACAGGATAACTGCAACCATGTAGCTGCACTGGCTGGCTGCCAGGAATCTCTGGGGAGCACCTAGAAACTTCCTCATGTACCTAAGGGTTTGGATGGTTGGTAAGGTGAAGAACAGGCAAGAAGGGCATCTCTACCACTGCTACCTACTCTGAAAAATGAAGGTAAATTCTATCCTTGAATATTTTCCAAAGCCAGGTGATATCTTCCTCTGTGGCACACCTGAAGCTGTCTCTCTTCACTGAAGTAAATGAGTAGTTTGTTTCTTGAGTCAGGAAAACCTGCCTTAGAGCTTTGGTTGTCAGGGGAATAGAAAACAAACCTGCCCTTAGCTTCCAGAACAAAAGAAATGCAGTCCCTAGCTGTCAGGGGAAAACAAGTCAAGAAAAAACCCTCAGTTTCTTGCTTTGGGGTAAAAACAAACCAAGAAGCACCCTTGCTCTGGGCTGGCTGTAGTCATCACCATTTGGAAAAGTTGGACCTCACTCACACCACAAGGCAAAAATTATTTTCCCTATGCTCACAGGTATCTCTGTCAGGTGGGAAGTGACTACATGGTGATTTCTGAGTTGTGACCAGCACTGCTGTGTGTACCTCAGCCCAGCACAGGCTGTGGCCCTTTCTGATTGTTTGGTGTTAGGAGGCCAGGGCAAATTCAGTTTCTCCCTCTTAGGTGGGACAAAAATAGAAAAGAAGAAATACAAAACTCTTTTAATAATGTTTCTTTTGAGAGAGACCATGACTGGCTCTTGCAGAAGAATCCTGCAAAAGTGTATTTTTTAGACTATAGACCTCACCTACCCAAGTGACTACTAATATCAGTTTCCATGGTTAATTTGCTCAATCTCCTGTCTTTGAGCTGAGATCTTCTTTCTCACTGCTGAATCATGCTCCTCTGGTGAGCAGAGCCGTTTATGTTGTCCTAACAGAAATTCAAAAATTACTTTTGTCTCCTGGCCGCTCATCACTCTCCGAGGTGTGGAGCTCCAAGTCCTTGCTCAGGACTCTTCCCTGGCACTGCTCATGTGGGCACTGTGAAGGAGGGTCTGGCTCCCTGGCCTCAAGTGTAGCACTGAATCTTCCCACAGCAGCACATCTATCTTGACCCCATCTTCTCTCTCTTTGCAAGGGAGACCTGTCTTTGTCCCACAGAGCAGCTGTCTTGGGAGGTGTTTGTGAGTGGTTTAGTGTGAGAGGAGGACTCCAGATCACTTCTGCACCACAGCATTTTTGTGAGAATCCATTGTATTTCCAGTCACTCTGTAAGAATCTCTTGGTAAAATCTAGCAGCATTGTAATGCAAAGGAATCATCAATACAGGTAAAGGATAGAATGGAGTGAAGAGATAGTCTTTGATAACTTTGAGAGCTGGAATTTGAAGCCTTTCAGAAAGCTCTTACAAAATTGTAATTATTTTTGTGTTTAGAGATGGTTTCTTGTGATGTGTTTTCTCTGTACTTCCTGTAATGTTGTACACAATGCTCCTTATATTTAGGGAGAGAATAAATGCCATGCTATGAATGGAGTGGTGAAATGAGCTTTATCTACAGGTCATCAGGAGCCATCAAGTGAACACTGCTCATCACAGCAAAACAAGTTTGGAGTTAGAGTCCAGGGTCATGCTTCTAGTTTGTTCAGCTTCAAGGGATCCTAAGGGATCCTTGAATATGAGAAAAGAATATAAAAAATTAAATACTGGGGGGCTGGGTGTGGAGGTGGAATATATAACAATAAAGGGATCATTTTATCTGACTAGATACATTATTTCTACTACACAAGCATGGCTCTATTTTTGGTGTCTGTGTGTTTATCTAGAAGAGCCTAAATATGCACTTCTCCCAACCTTTTATAATTTTTTCCCCTCCTCTCTTCTCTCTCTTTACTGTAGAACAGCTTAGGAGCTGAGTAAACTGTATCCTAGAAAAACACATTGCAGGAAATGATATTTACCCTTTGATATTTAGATTCTTCCTCTGCTGTGATATACAGTAACTTGTTTTGTCTTTGCTTAGTGAACAGGCTTTCTCCATTTAGATTTATTGCAATGGCTCATTGCTGTTAGAGGAGGCTTTACTGCCTTTCATAAAATAAGGGAAGAAAGCCCATGTTTTCCACTTATTTTACAACTTTCCATACTGTCTGGAGAGCAAGGAATTTTGAGTCATATGCTTCTTTGATTGCAAGGTATTCATTGCACTGGATTGGCTGCTACTGTCCTGACTTTGGAGTGTCACTACACGCACAGCCCCATTAAAATCAAAAGAAGCCTTTGTAGAGTAACTTGGCTAAATCAAAGTAAAAGTTTGCAGCACTTATCCCAGAACAGAGTATTTATGTACCCAGTTAAATGCTTGGGGAGCAATGTAGTATCCACTGGGGCTTCATATTAACCTCCAGGTGTATTACACTGGAATCTTTGTATTGACATAGCAAGGGATGCTATTTAGTATCAGCAAGGGGATCAGAATCTGGATTGCATATATTATTGCATGATGATAAAGGAGAAAAACTGAAATCAATGTTGGGAGTTGATACATGCCTCTAGCACACACTGGAAGCTTTTCTATTTGACTGTAAGAAAGAGAGGACCGCTTCCTATTTCTCTATGTACATTTCCCTGAATCCTTCTGGGGTGCTACCAGGATAGGATTTGCTTTCTTCGCCTTTGCTTTGTGTTTCTCAAACTTTGCCTGCCTTTTGTTATGTTGGATGCATGCACTGGTTGAGTTACAGCCTCAGTCTCCTCCTGGCAGGGTCCAAATTCTATCCCAAGCTGTCCCTGTTGCCTTGGAAGTGCCAGGTCAGTCTGCTGAGGTACTTGATTCGTGGCAGCGGCCCTATGGGGCACCAAAGCCATCCCACTGTAATGTCTGTCTTGTGCAACAGTAAAGTGAAGTTGGTAGGGCAAGCATAATTTACTTTCAGCTCTTTTTTGAACCTGTATTAACAACTTAATGTAAAAATGAAATTCCAGTGTGTAAAATTGCAGAAGGAGAAATTAAAAAAAGAAAAGTGAAGTTTGTTGAAAAGTTCTATGACTTTGATCTGTATACAGTTATAAGCCTTTGTACTTGTTATATTTGAGGACTTTTAGATGCATTTACTATGGTAGAGTTTTTGGAATATAAAGGATATAATAATGAAGGGAACACTGACAAGATGTAGAGGTAGATTTTTTTTGTCTAAACTGTTATAAAAGCTGTAGAAAAGCATAAGTTTGAGAATTTCCTACTGGTTTACTGTTTTATAGTGCCACTTAAAAATACAGCAGATAAAATTTTATTTTTGATCCAGAATTATATTCATATGTAAATATAACTTTTGTACAAAAAGAAACAAGTAACAAATCAGTAAAAAGTCTTTCCATAAATTTTCCATGTTTTGATTGCTTTATGTGCCAGCCCTGATGATCTTTAATCTCCAAGATCTACAGTCATGAAACTGCTTTCTTTTTTAATAACTTACACTTGATTTTTCTAAGGAAAAAAGGCTCTTTATACAGCTGTATGCTTTCATGAAGAATTAATGACTTGATAAACATTAGACTGTTATTGTTTATGCAAATGCAGTCAGCTCCCTGAAAAGAAGGCCAGGTCGCATAGTGCGTGCATGATTTAGTGCAGAAAAGGGAAAATATTTTTTTTGTAGGAAAACAAAAAGTAGGATCCTCAGCATAAACACCAGTAATTTCATACATGAAAAATTCTCCTCTTGGAGACCTCCCTGCTCCTCAATTGCAGTTATTTTTTCTTGGCAAAGAAAAAAGTCCAAGTAGTTGAGTGAAGCTTTCTGTTGCTGTTCATGGGTCTCTAATCAATTAACAAATTATATCTATTAAAAGATAACGAAATAACAGTAAAGGCTTATAGAAATGGTCATGTCTTGGCTACTGAAGTTACTTTTGTTTTCAAAGACTGTGTCTGATAGTCACCATTTATTTTGTGTGGGGATCTCGAGAAGGCAAGGAAGAAGAGTTTTAGGCATGAAGCAGTAAAGCACTTAATGGGCAACTGTTTTGTTGATTGCCTGTGGAAGGACAGATGATAGAGCCTTTTTTCTTATGAGTTCAGGAGATGATTCTGAAATTCACGTTTTTAGGAATGTCTGTGAGGAGTCATAATAGAAACAAAATGATATCCAAGGATTGCAAATACATTCCTTGAGGAGGTTTGTGAAAACCTCCACCAGGGAAGGCCCCAGTTTTTGGTATAGATTTATTTATGTGGACTGCTGTTTGGGGACATGGTGTGCAGTGTTCTGTGCCCTACAAATTACTACTTCTTGCCAAGTCTCAAATGTTGCTGTTTTAGCTCTAAATGCCTAAGCCTTTGGGTAACACAGGTGTGAATTTAGACCTTTTGCTCCTGGTAGTTAACATACACCTGGGAAAGGGCTGACTCCAGGCTGCTGGAAGTTGCATAGGGTGTATTGCCCCAGGAATGCAATTTTGTCTAAGGGTCAGAACCTGTCAGTTCTGTCTGACCCAGTGGAACTAGGAAAGAGCTTCTGTCTGGGGAACAGGTGAAGAAATGGGGATGTAAAGGTAAGTGCCTTTGGGATCCCTCAGCCTGGTTTACTGCTGCGAAATCTCCCAGCGCAGCAGCAGGAGGGTAAAGATGGAAGCAGGCACAGAGCAATACCATCAGCAGCATCTTTTCTTCTTATCACATGGATATTTCCTGTTGTTGTGGCTTTGCCAGCCCCATGAAGCCAGTGTCTGCTTTGTGGCTACAGCTGGCCATAGCTGGTGTCAGAGATGCTACCATCTCAATCTGGGATTTACAGTTTTTGTAGAACTGGGATTATCCCAGAATGGGTTGGGTTGGAAGGGACTCTAGCAGGTCACCTGGTCCCACTGCCCTGCTCAAGCAGGGTTGTCCTTGAGCCCGCAGCATAGGATTTCAACCAGACAGTTCTGGAATATGTCCAGTGAGAGAGACTCTGCACCCTGTTCCAGTCCTTGTCCTCTGTTCTTCTTTATGCAAACCTTGCAATAATAGTTGTCCTATAATGAACTCACTTTACTAAATGAATCTAGCATCAGTTATTGTAATAATTAATAGACCTAACTGGAGTGGATAATTCTGTTGTGTATTATAGGATTGGAATCATTTGGCCTGCAGCTTTTTAACAGCAAAAATATTTTAACTTTGACCTAGAACAGGTTGTCAGGAGTTGACCCTAAAATGTACCACAAAGCTCACACCGAGTGAAAGTTTACTGATGACTTTAGTGGTCAGTGGGTCTTGCCAAAGAGATCCATATCTTCTTTCCCTGGTGCCGATGACAGAGTTTCCATTGTGTGGGAGAAAGCCAGAGTGGTCCTCCAGCATGAATAATGCTTAAGCAATAGGGACATTGATTTAGTCATGCTTTTTTTTTGGCTGTTTGGAATAAAAACTTCTTTTCAGACAGTTCCAGTTATTGTTGTCATCATCTTGTACTTTGAAAATAAGCAATGTATGAGGCAGCTTGAAGTATCAAATATACATAGAAATGATCTTTCCCAAGAAAGCAGCCTGAAGTTTTGATTATGTATGTGACTGAGGAGCAGTATGGTTAAAAAGTCAAACATATGATTTTGAGAGGGGAGGGGTCCCAGGTCCTGTGGTTTTTCTTTTTCTTTTTTTTGGTCATAGTCATGGTTGGCAGTGTTGATAACTGGCATACATCTGTGCTGTTTTACAGAAGCTTTTATGTCAGAGTACAGGATCTAGCACCATGCAATGATGCAGAATATTAAACTTTTGACTAATCTTAATACTAATAAATATGCTAATGTGTAGGAATTCATGTGAAAGAATATACAGTGTTATGTATGGCCATGGCCGTTTTGATTTAAAAGATCACAGAGTAGAGCAGCTCGCACTAGGCAGTTACAGGGCAATTGTTGAGTGTTTTCTGCTTGTCATATTGAATTACATGTAGTGTTTTATAGAGTAAGCCCTGTTTAGGCCTCCTAACCCAAAGTAATATTTTACTGAAATTAAATATTCTGTAGTAAATTTATATCTAACAATAAATAATCACCAACAGCCTGAAGTATTTACTGAGGTATAGCTGTGAAATGTCAACAAGATGTTGTAAGTGTACTTGGCAGAAATTATGCATGAGGAGTGTCTTAAATTCTGGCTTTGAAGATGGGATCTAAATAATAAGAAAAATCACAAGCAAAAAAGCCCCTACCTCTCATGTATTTTGTTTTTTATGTGCTTTTTTTCCATTTTCTTCTATATGCTCTATAAGTAATATAAGGTTTGAGGCTCTGCCTTCACTGTATCAGAGCTGGACACCTACAATGCTTCCTACTTGCCCATGTTTCTTAAACTCATCAAATTTATGGCCTGATTCCACCAATTTTAGCTGAGGTGCCAGAAAATGTCCAGTCACAGCAAGACTGAGTTTAGCACTGGCAAATTTTCCTGGCCACTCATTAATTTACTCTGGGCATGAACTACTGTGCTAAAGCCCACACTGATGTATTTCTGCAATGCTCCTTGATCATGCACAGTAAAATATTGCTATGATAGCCTGCACTACAATGATGCCATTGTAAGGACACAAACATCAGAATAGTTGCACAGTTTTAGACCAGTGGTTCACCTTGCCTGCTTATTGTCTGCAGCAGTGATCAGAAGTGCCTAAAGAATTTACAAATAAAGCAGTTATGTGGGAATACTTTACCCAAACTCTCTTGATAGCTTTTCAATAGCTTGAAGCTGAGAGATTATGATTACAACTGAGATGGCCTCTATTATTTAATTACCTTTTGGGGTTTATCTTTCATTAAGTTGTACAGTTTCTCCTCAAACTTACATAAACTTTGGTAGCTGCTGTATCCTTTGTCAGGGTACTCACATTTTGGGTCCTTATGAGTCTAACACATGACTGTTTCTTTAGATGGAAAAAAACTGGGTATGGAGTCAATTCGTGCTTTGTATTGCTTTGTACATTTTTGATCTCCTCATTTCTGATTTATTTGCATGTTTAATTATAGCTGTGATCAATTCATGATGTGCAAATGTATTTGATTCATTCATAAATGTGTGCTGTGTTTTTTCTTTCTGTTCAACTGCATCCTATTGGCCAATGGCAACACTGGAAAGCAATGAAAATAAGTAGAAAACAAATGCAACTTAATTTGCCTAGTTGTTATTTATTCTCTTGATATATGGTGGCTGGAGTGTTTTCACTTTTCTGTTTAGGAAGAAAATTATAGTCAATATTTTAAATGACAATTCAAAAAAGTGAAATATTTGTAATTGGTGAATGAAAGTATCTGAAGTTCTGTCTGGTAGTAGTTGGAATGATGTAATGGGAGAGAGAAGAGTTTGTGCCTAGCACAGTTCAAATAAGCTTGAGCAAGCTGAATTTTTTTTTTCCTCACATCTGAAAGTGAGTGAGACTGTTATTCTGATTGCAAGTCATGGGAGAAAGCCAAGAAACCTATTGCTGCTGTCAAAACCAATTGTGTGTGTTATTGTGGCCACTGTATTGGCAAAGTAAATGTATTTACACATATAATGGAGTATATGATTGTGAGTCAGCATCAGGAGAACTATATCAAGAATTTCTCAGCACAACTTTTATTCAGTGTTGGTATTTGTGGCAGTTTCTCATTAGCCTGGCTCCACTTTATTTTTTGCATGCCTACCATTGTGATTCTAGCTGTAATCAGTGTGAAAAAAGTATCCAATAATTAAATAACAATTCTGTGCTTCTGATGAAAAAAGCTGTGATCAAAATGTCCACAGGCCAGTTTCTTTTTTGTATTTGCAGGGTTTATTCCTGATTATATTCCTCAAAGCTATTGAGGTATCAGAGCACAGAATTCCTCCTGCACACAAGCAACTGTCTTGAAGAGTAATCACTTTTATAACTTTGCAAATCTGATGAAAGGAGACGGGTTGTGTCCCGCATCAATCTCTTCTTCAATTTTAATTCTAGAATGAATGTGCAAATGTAAAACCAATTAAAATATAGGAATGTTCCCTAGGTTTCATGTTGCAACTATTAGCTCATACCTGGCTGAACACTGGAGCATGGAATCATGGAATGGTTTGTGTTGGAAGGAGCCTTAAAGATCACCTGGCTTCAATCCTCCTGCCATGGACAGAGCCTTTCACCAGGACAGAGTTGCTCAAAGCCCGATCCAACCCAGCCTTGGATATGTATCAATCATGAGGTGATATTAAAGGATTTCTGGCATCTATTTAAATTTCTCACTCCAGATATATTTTTATGAGCAATTCATCCATGACTATTTTGAGATTCTTCTAGAACTCCAAGAGTATTTCTAGATGCTGATTAGCTCAAAATTACTGCTCTGATGGGATGGTCTGTGTTGTTTTTTTGCTACTGGATGCTTTTTAAAAATCCTATTCCCTGATGAATTGCTTCATGTTGAGCTGTGTAGAAGGGATGCAAAGTGCAGTGAAATGGAAAATACTTTTTCAGTGGCTCCATGACACAGTTGACTGTGCATCCAAAGCTTGGCTGGCTCTGTGCGGCTTAAGTTATGAACTAAGAACAATGAAAACTGGAGGAGAAACAAAAATCTTAAAGTTCTATACTGGGTGAAGAACAGTGGGTAATTGATTCATCTGTCACATCACAGCACTGAATATTTGGAATATAATCTGACTTAGTCTTGTAGGATACTGAGCATTATGAAATCTGAAGTTTTTTCTGCAATATCGGAAGTACAAAGGTCATCTTGAGTGCACATCAACTTGAATGTGGAGAGCAGCATAACATGAGCTAAGCACTTCAGTATGCAAATTGCTAAGATGAGCTCAGCTTGACATGCTGTTTTCCAGGTGCAGTTAAGGTTGAGAGGATGTCTCCTTGGGTGGGTGTGAGGTTATGGTTGAGATTTTCCCCTTTATTCACTTTGGGCTTGGGAAAGGGCAAGGGACATCAATAAAGGGGCCACAGACACCTGAAGTCTGATTAGGGAAGGATTTTTCTAGTACTAGCAGTGTGAAATGCCTGTTTAAATATTCATGGGACAGCTTCATAGCAGACATTGGAGCATTCACCTGAAAGATGTAGATTCAAATCTATTCAGGCAGCAGAGGTTGTTCCACAGATGGGTTCAAGACTCTGACTAATGTGCAACCTCATGAGAAAGATTGGGGAAGTAACAATATCATGGCAGCATGGCCAGTATTTCCAAAAACTTGCTGACAAATAAAGTCTGTCCCTATATATATATATATGTATGTATGTATATACGTGTGTGTATATATATGTGTCTCTAAGACTAATTTCTATTTTACTTGAATATTGAATTTAGTTTACAGCACTTCAATACCCTATTAAGTAACTGTATAAAAATAAAATATTAAAAAAAATTAAATTCAAATCCCCACCATTCTCTTTCCTCTGCTATGTGTCAAAGGCGGTCTCTGTTTGGAAGGTGAATATCAATCAGGGAGCAGAACAAACATTAACTTTTTCTGCTTTGTTTTTGTGTGCTGGAAGGAATTGCCTTCCAAACTGCAGCATATAAACATGGAGATGACTGTTCCTCAGGCATTCAATATAATGCAGAATATATATACATGTAGGAGAATTTGGCCCCTGATTTGGGCAATAGAGCTACATTGACTCCATACATCAGAAGTCTAAATATGATGATTTATTAAGATCTGTATGCACAAGCAGAGAAGCAGCAAGCAAGCATGTGTGCAAGCAAGCCAGACAAGCAATCCCAGACAGCCATGTCTATCTGTCCAAAACATCCAGAGTACATTGATAAGTCAGAATCCTGTACTAAGCATAGATTGGCTAACCTCTGTAAACATCACTATGTTATGAAGAATTCTCCTAGTGTTCTCAAAACAATCTCAGGGCCAAGTGTTTGGCCCATGTTGTAGGCAACGTATCACCTTTCTTTCTATTATTAAAAAATATGAGGTTTTAAAATCCTTGTCAGGGTGCCCCTGTTGAGAGAAGGAATACATAGTGTACAAAGAAAGGAGCAGGTCCTGAGAACACCTTAGATGGATCAGGGAGATGTCATTTCAATTGATCCTGTGAGAGATTAACTACTAGTTTCAGAAAAAACCTAATTTCCAGAAAATTTGCCACCAGTTCCAGCACAATCAACAATCAATAGCTTCTTGGCCTGAATGGGCCAATGGACTTTTAAAAATATGAGGCAAAAGAGACTCAAACCAGAATGTACAAAAGATCAGGCCATTTATCATTTCATTGGTCCATGATACCTGTAAGGTGTCTTTCTGGACTGGTGATAAACTCAGTGATATCTGAGGTGCCTTCTGGTCTGAATCCATGAATTGCACCTCTGCCCAGGTATCAATGGGCACAGACTTGAAAGAGCACTTGGGCTGTCGGCCTGATCCCGAATAGAACAGATACAGCTGTGTCTGACCAAGCTATAGTCCTGTCTCTGTCAGCCTGTCCAGTGTCTGGGACAGCTCTGAATTTGTGGAAAAGGTGTTTCTTCCCACAGCTGCACAGCCTCACCCTCCCCCTGTGCCTCCTCAAGGGTAAAACAGAACCCGTTCTCAGTCCCTTGAAGGCTTTCCTCCGCCCCCTCCTCAATGTCTTTTTGCAAGTCCCAGTCCCTATGTTTGGCTGGGCAGGAGTGGGGGAATGTCCTGAGGCCCTTGCAGGGTTTGCCCCTGGTGTCGGTGTCTTCTGCGGGGGACAGAGGCTTGCTCTGGGCCGGCAAGAGGAGGCGGGTCAGAAGTCGCAGAAGTGGCAGCCAGCCAGCGGGGCGGACTGAGGAGGGTGGTGCGGGCTGCCAGGCTGTAATCGGAGAACACCTTGGCTTTGTTGAGGCTCCTGCCGAAGGAGGAGAAGGGAGATGTGGCACCGCCTTCGTCTCCAGGGTGGGCAGAGCGGGCTGCCGAGCCGTGGCTGGCTCCGAAGTGGCTGAGGGAGGCACTGCGGCGGGGGGCCCGTCCATGGNGCCTCACCCTCCCCCTGTGCCTCCTCAAGGTTAAAACAGAACCCGTTCTCAGTCCCTTGAAGGCTTTCCTCCGCCCCCTCCTCAATGTCTTTTTGCAAGTCCCAGTCCCTATGTTTGGCTGGGCAGGAGTGGGGGAATGTCCTGAGGCCCTTGCAGGGTTTGCCCCTGGTGTCGGTGTCTTCTGCGGGGGACAGAGGCTTGCTCTGGGCCGGCAAGAGGAGGCGGGTCAGAAGTCGCAGAAGTGGCAGCCAGCCAGCGGGGCGGACTGAGGAGGGTGGTGCGGGCTGCCAGGCTGTAATCGGAGAACACCTTGGCTTTGTTGAGGCTCCTGCCGAAGGAGGAGAAGGGAGATGTGGCACCGCCTTCGTCTCCAGGGTGGGCAGAGCGGGCTGCCGAGCCGTGGCTGGCTCCGAAGTGGCTGAAGGAGGCACTGCGGCGGGGGGCCCGTCCATGGGAGGCTGGGCAATAGCTGCCAGGACGGGCCCAGGCGCAGTTGCTTGTGGCGTGGCTAGTGCCGGCTCTCTTATGGCCGGTGTGGGCTGCGGTTGAAATGCAGCTTCCAGTGTTGCTACTCCTGCCTGTATCTGAGCTGCTGCTTGTTCTACGGTGGTAGCATAGTCATCAGCTTCCTGTGCAGCCATCTGAGCCTTCTGAGCTGCTGCTGTATGTGCGTTAGCGATCACACATCTGTGAGCCTCGACCTGCACCGCCACTTTCACGATGGATTCCGGGAGAGAAGAGCAGGCAGGCACTGAGGAGCAGTGGCTTGGCCGCTCGTAAAAAAAATCCTGTTTCTCAAGGTTGCAGAAAGAGTCAGCAAAGTTCTCGTTAACAGGAAAATGGCAAGATCTCCTTGAAGGACTCTCTACCATAAGGAGTCACCAAGTCCTTTAAAGACTCTCAGGCAGGAGACAATGTCCATTTTGATTGGCCAGCTGTTCTTTTCAGCCCAGGTGAGCAAAGCACGCAAGGCGCGCTGTCTGAGACAGGCGTTTGCCTGCTTGATAACACAGCTTGCCACTTAAAGAGCACAGATTGCTCTGTCTGCTCTGACTCTCACAAAAGTAGAGGGAATAAAGTACCTCAGTCTCTGTGAGCAGAGGGCAGTGATCAATGCTTTGGACATCTCTGGTCCATAGTTTCCCAGATGTCTCTGGCTCTGGCCAAGGTCCCTCTCCAGCATGGCTCCAATGTGGCCCTGGTCTCCTGCTATCCTGCAATCCTGGTTCTGGGTTTCTTTCTGGCTTGCCCCAGTGTGGATAATTCCTGGGTTCTAGCCGTGATGCATCAAGTCACGAGAAGAGTCCGGCTCCAGCTGGCACTCAGAACATCACATTGGAATAACCAGATGTAGAAGATTTTGGTCCCTGATTGGGACAATAGAGCTACACGGGCTCCATGAATCAGAAGTCTAAATATGATGATTTATTAAGATCTGTATGCACAAGCAGAGAAGCAGCAAGCAAGCATGCGTGCAAGCAAGCCAGACAAGCAATCCCAGACAGCCATGTCCATCTGTCCAAAACATCCAGAGTACATTGATAAGTCAGAATCCTGTACTAAGCATAGATTGGCTAACCTCTGTAAACATCACTATGTTATGAAGAATTCTCCTAGTGTTCTTCAAACAATCTCAGGGCCAAGTGTTTGGCCCATGTTGTAGGCAACATATAAATAGGTAATATATAACACACTGTGCATGGGCTGTTTTTGCTCTTGCGGACTTTATGCCTTGCTAAATGATGGAAAGTGCCAAGAGTGCTCAGACTGCTGTAATATTCACACAAGGTCCTTTTCAAAATTGGCTGCTTCACTAGANCCTGTATCTGAGCTGCTGCTTGTTCTACGGTGGTAGCATAGTCATCAGCTTCCTGTGCAGCCATCTGAGCCTTCTGAGCTGCTGCTGTATGTGCGTTAGCGATCACACATCTGTGAGCCTCGACCTGCACCGCCACTTTCACGATGGATTCCGGGAGAGAAGAGCAGGCAGGCACTGAGGAGCAGTGGCTTGGCCGCTCGTAAAAAAAATCCTGTTTCTCAAGGTTGCAGAAAGAGTCAGCAAAGTTCTCGTTAACAGGAAAATGGCAAGATCTCCTTGAAGGACTCTCTACCATAAGGAGTCACCAAGTCCTTTAAAGACTCTCAGGCAGGAGACAATGTCCATTTTGATTGGCCAGCTGTTCTTTTCAGCCCAGGTGAGCAAAGCACGCAAGGCGCGCTGTCTGAGACAGGCGTTTGCCTGCTTGATAACACAGCTTGCCACTTAAAGAGCACAGATTGCTCTGTCTGCTCTGACTCTCACAAAAGTAGAGGGAATAAAGTACCTCAGTCTCTGTGAGCAGAGGGCAGTGATCAATGCTTTGGACATCTCTGGTCCATAGTTTCCCAGATGTCTCTGGCTCTGGCCAAGGTCCCTCTCCAGCATGGCTCCAATGTGGCCCTGGTCTCCTGCTATCCTGCAATCCTGGTTCTGGGTTTCTTTCTGGCTTGCCCCAGTGTGGATAATTCCTGGGTTCTAGCCGTGATGCATCAAGTCACGAGAAGAGTCCGGCTCCAGCTGGCACTCAGAACATCACATTGGAATAACCAGATGTAGAAGATTTTGGTCCCTGATTGGGACAATAGAGCTACACGGGCTCCATGAATCAGAAGTCTAAATATGATGATTTATTAAGATCTGTATGCACAAGCAGAGAAGCAGCAAGCAAGCATGCGTGCAAGCAAGCCAGACAAGCAATCCCAGACAGCCATGTCCATCTGTCCAAAACATCCAGAGTACATTGATAAGTCAGAATCCTGTACTAAGCATAGATTGGCTAACCTCTGTAAACATCACTATGTTATGAAGAATTCTCCTAGTGTTCTTCAAACAATCTCAGGGCCAAGTGTTTGGCCCATGTTGTAGGCAACATATAAATAGGTAATATATAACACACTGTGCATGGGCTGTTTTTGCTCTTGCGGACTTTATGCCTTGCTAAATGATGGAAAGTGCCAAGAGTGCTCAGACTGCTGTAATATTCACACAAGGTCCTTTTCAAAATTGGCTGCTTCACTAGACTGTAAGACCGACTAACCAAAAAAAAAAAAAAAAATAGTAAGAGTATCTATAATTGAAACTTCTCTCACATCCCCATACAACTACTGTCATAGCAGCCTCCATGTAAGTAACAATAAAAAAAAGTATATGCAAATGTCGTTTAATAAAATCTTTGTTGCCTCAAAGACATGGTGCCAAAGCAGTTGCTGCAGAATATATTAGGTGACTGAAGCTAATATTTACAGTATTACGTCCCTTAACTTTCATATGTGGCCTTGGAAGTGAGCCCATTCCATTTTGAGGGGTGCCCTTAGTTAATTCTTCAATTATTCTGTTTCTACATATTTACTCAGATCTATTATGAGAGGGAATTGAAAGTAATGTAGACATTTAAGAGATGAAACATAACATGGAATTTACTGATTAGGCCCCTGTAATTACAGTTTATGCAGGAAGAAGCACTCCCAGGAGATTCCTGCAGATAAGCAGCAGGAATGATGGTGCCTTTCTACTGCATTGCTGAAATGTGGCTTGTTTCATATGAAGAATCTCGAGGATGCTTGTGCCACCTGCACTGGCTGCTGCAAGGCAGCTCCAAGGGGCTCCTATCATCTCTCCTGTATTAGCAGCTCCTTCCACTGCTGCAGTTCCCAAAGCTCCCTGCCTTAGGCAAGGGCCCTGCTCTCATGGTGTGCAGCAGTTCAGCATTTTCCAAGGGACCGTTTGTTCCCATGATTTGACGTGTGGTTGGTCTTGGTTTTGATCAGTTTGACATGACAGGTGAATTTGAAGCAGGTGAATCAATGCCCATGTGCAGACCAGCTAATGCAGAACTTCAACAGAAAATTACAACACTCATTACTCTGAAGTGTGGTGTGCCAGCATCACCTGGGGAAAATGTCTTTCGTCAGTTTTTTCTGCCTTTATTACTAATCCTGAGATCTGTGTAAAATTGGAGGGTGAAATTAAATCAGAGGTGAAATCCTGCCTCTTTGTGTTAATTTTTCCAGTGGTATCTCAGCTGTCAAATCTGTGTGGACTTACACTGTAACAGAGACCTGTCTGCCAGTGAGTAGGGGCTTCTCTGTTTGACCCCCTCACAGGGAGGAAAAGTGGGATAATGGAAAATCCAAAGTTATTGTACCTTCACATAGGTCTTAGAATAGGTCTTGATTAATTTTTTAAAATTTCCATAATGAATTTTTGCTGTTAGTTATCCATTGTGGTGATAAATCACATTTTGCTGCTAAGGATCAAGAAGTGGAAAATGCAAGAGTATTCCAGAATCTTTTTTTCTTGTGCTTAATCCCTAGGTTTGATATTTTTGGCAAAATTGTGACATTTGAAATATAAAAAGAATAATTTTGTTTGGGGGTATTATCAGATTCCTGTTCACATTTCTCTGTATAATACTTTTCTTCAAGGATCCTTTTCCTCATAATTTTTAAAGATTTCTTTAATTTGACAGAGACAGGCAACTCTAGTGCAACCCTGTCCATAATACAGCTGCTAACTAAATCTTCCCTTCCTCTCCTTACCTAATGAAGATTTTTTTGTGCTCTGCCATCACAAAATCAACTACACTGTGCTGTTGCTTTGCAAGAAAAGGTTTAATTTGTTAATTGATCTTCTACTGAACCAAAGGGAAAGCAGCTGTGCTTATTTCATTAATTTGGATGACCTGGGTATTTGGGGCAGTGGACCCTAGCTTTTCACCTGTAAGTGCTGTTTGGCTTGCAGTAGTGTGCAGAAGCTGGAAGCTTTATCCAAGATCTGTGCTCATGCAGCAGTAATAAACTGTCCAGCTGTTCTGTAGCTGTGTTTTTTTTTTTTTGTTTGTTTGTTTTTTTCCCCCCTCCTTCCAGGAAATTGAAAATTCATGTCATAAAGGCTTGAATTTGCAAGCTTGGGTCTTTAACTGAAGTGGTTGAAGTATATTTAGTTACTGGTATGATCAGTGCAGTATTTTGTTCTAATTTTTCAGCTATTAGAGACAGTCAGTTTACTTAGCTGTGTGCTTGTGTTAGGCCTTGAAGCTGGAGCAGGGCTGTGAACAGTGTTAGTTCCTTTGTTCCTGATGTTGCCAGCAGCTTTTCTGATGAGGAAGAAAAGTGTTGGTATATAGAACCTTTGAGCTGCTGCTAATGCCTGTCTCTGCCCAGGGGTTATTTATGGAAAGTAAGAATAAAACCCCTTCTGAGCATAACTAGCATGTTCAGCCTCTATTAAGAAGGAGTTTTCACTTGTCTGAAAGGAAGGATGAATTAGGCATAAAGGAAGTTCCCAGTGATGTAGATGTTAAATATAATCTCTCAATCTTTATGAAAATTTTTATATGTCCATTTAATGAAGAGAGATCAATTCCTGTGAGCAGTTTGGATGTGGATCTGGTTGCGAAGGGCATGGCAGATGAAGCAAGGCTGCTGTGACAGGTGCCTCAGGTGTAATGTGTGAGGGAGCATGTGCTGCTTCTGATGTGGATCTGTTCTTACCTTCTCACCTGTTTGGCTTCCCTGGTTTTGCTAATCACAGTGGAATCAATGAAAGTTTATTATTTGTGCCTTACTTTAAAAAGTGGAGATTTGCTTCTACAATTGGTGAGGGAGCCTTGCTTGCAATACTGTCCTTCACTGGAAATGAGAGGTTTTCTTTGTGATGAATTCACTCTTCAGAATCAGACAAACGGATCCCATGGAAAGGAAACTGTGGCTGTTCACAGCTTATTGTAATTGAACTTTGCTGCATAACCATGCCGTGAACAAAAGTAGAAATTGTGAAGTAATTTTTGACTTCAATTTCTTTTTTCTCAAGGAATATATATAGAATTGAGAGTTGTCATTCAGTGCATAGGTACATGACATTTCAGCTGTAGTGCAGTTTTGTCTAGATCCAGATGTTCTTTTCTATTCTGGGAAGTTTCTGTTCTGTTTATTTTCTTTTTTCTTTTGTGCTGTTTTATGCCATGTATTTCTCTGCTGATATTTCTATGCAATATCAGGCTGGCCCAGCAGTACCCTAGTTCCATTCTGTGTTTTTAAGTACCATGATTTGCCTGTGAAAAATGCAATTTTTAAACATCTTGTGCTCAAACAGCATTCTGCCTACCATGATTGCTGAAGAGTAACATCCATCTGCAGCATTTCACCACACATACAGCAACACAGAGATGTATTTGCTTTTGTAGTGGTTCCTGCCCGTCTTACTTGTTGTCAGATGTAAATCAACAGTCAGTGTTGGGCTGTCTGATGCTCACTGTGTATTGCAGGCCATGTATGTGGCCTTTTATTTTAAACTAGCAGTAAAAACTATTTGTTCTTTAATTCTAATTGTGCATTTATCATAGTTTACTTGGGGCTTTTTGGTTAAATACTTCAGTGAATTCTGCTGCCAGGGTTGAGGCTTTTGCTTACTGCTCAGCTTAAAGGTTCAAGGGAGGTAAGGTAGCTTACAGTGAAATGAACTAGTGCAGTTGATGTAGTATTTTGGACATTTGAGACCATTCCTAGTGATTTATTATCAAAACTCAATGGCCCTCTTTTTTGGTTGGTCCCAGACATTAATTCAAAGCAGAAGAATCTTACAGGTTAGAATTTTGGCAGACTTTTAATATATGTCTGAATGTAAAACCTGATTAAAGAACTCCAAGAGAAAAGGAGTCTGTAAAATCCACACTTATAATTGAAGGACAATTTAAGAAATAGTCTATGAAAACTAAATTAACTTAAAATTTAAGTAGAGGAAGCCTTCAAAAATATAATGAAAATTTCAAGTGTATTGAAACAGTTTTTATGGAAGAAAACAAAAAAAGTATTTTGCATTTCAAAAGCCAATAAAATGAAAATTCTCTTTGTAGACATTCAAAGGACTAAGACCGGATTTAAAATATCATGCATGCAGTACTATTAAAATTAAAGCATTCTTGATCACACATTGATCAAGCCATTTTAATATACCTGACTATTACAAGACTACAGGTAGAAGGAATGTGAAATTAATGCTGACATATATAGCTCAATGAATCCAAATTCTAGGTGTTCCTATGGATTAAAAAGCTATTAGACAGTGCTACTGCAGAGTTCACCTCTATCCACTAGAATGTGATGTTATTCCTGGAAAGGGAGGTATTGGAATAGGTCTTAATGTCAACAGGCCAGCAATTTTGGCACTCTGATTTAATTCCTAGAAGTACTGAACTTTGGAACTTTTACTGGACTCTTTCTCATACCCATGTTTTTTATTCATCTTTCTGGTGGCACTGCTGGAGCAGGTGAAAACTCTCTCCTATGTGATTCCCAATGTGATCAGCTCATGGGAATGAGGGGTGAATCCCAGTTCAATCATTTTACTTGATTCCAGTGAAATGGGCAGGGATTTGGCTGGGGTTTGGCTGTCTCTGCTAACAGCTTGTAGTCTGTAGCTACATACAGTGTCAACAGTTCTTTAGTCAGACCTTTCATGATTTCTGTAGGTTACCCCAGGAGTTAAACTGTATTCACGTTGAAAATGTCATTGTAGGCTTTGGAGGAACTTCCTTCAGTCCTCTCTTTGGGTTTGGCTCCAGTGCTGCTGATGAGTGCCAGTGAACAGCTATATGCAGCTCCCCAGTGTTGGGCACAGCCAGCAGCAGCTCTGGGACTGCCTGGCTGGCCATGGTCTGGTGCCTGGTGGGCTCAGGCACTGCCATTGGCATGGGCAGCTCTCCATGTACCTGCCCAGTGTGGGCAATCCAGCTTTACCCCTGCAGTTGAGGGAGCTGGGGCTGTTGTGGCTTGTAATATTTTGCCTCTGTTCCATGGTGGAGAGCTTTGATCTGCTTCATTAGAATTCTGGAAGATGTCCTGACTGCCCTTTCTACTTGAGTTGCAAGTGTTTTCCCTTTCCTGCTAGAAAGTGAACTCGGACTATTTTCATTACTTTCATTAAAGTAATGGTTTGTCAGCCAGGCCTTTTGGTTTTGTGTGAAAGGCTGTGTCTGGGATACCAGGAGCATCTGTTGTACAACTTCAGATCATCATATATTATGGGTTAATTTAAGAGCCTCAGTGTATTCATGTATTTCTGTAAGGTGAGGATAAAAATGCCTCTGAATTGCCTTTGAGTCACTCAGTCTGTGTCACTAGTGAAGGATTTCTCTCTGTTTATTGTGACTCAGTTGCTGCCTTGGGAGCCTTAGCTGCGTGCACAGCACCTCTCTAGACACCTTCAGAGGTGGTAAAATGGGGAGTTGTGGTGACTGGATCGTCGACCAGGGCAGACTGAATTGGAAAGCCTACCAAAGGAGCCTTGAGAGGGAGTGTGGTGTCTGTGCTGGGAAACCTGTTAGGACTAGAAAAAAGGGATTTTTCTGTTGGGAAATGCAACATTTATCAGGTGTTCAAAAGATAAGAATATTTTTAGTGGATGAGCAACAATTCAGATTTGGAATTCAGATGTTAGATGCTATCCCAGAGGGAAAGGTGTTTTATCTTAGGTCTTAGAGTAACAAAATATAAGCTATTTGCTACCAACAATAACTAAGGGAAAGAATTATGTTTAGGTTTATTCTGACTTTTTAAAAAGCAAGTTTGGTGAACTGTGCCCAGAGACCCCTTAGTCAGGGAACTGGAATCTGTCTGCACTGTTCCCCCTCTGTCTTACACACCAGCCACAGAAAGGAGATATTTAGTTATACATGAGATTTTAAAAAATCTGGCACTGAATGACTTTGAAATGTTGCCAATAATGACATTCCTAAATAATATTCTTACTGCTTCAGAGAGAATAAGTACTAGAGTGCCAGCAAATAACTTTTCATTTCTTTGTAACTGGCAGAAGCTGTTTTAAATAGGTAGAATGTAGTCAGAAATCTGTGTGCTGCATCTAAAATGGTTTTTCAACCTGGATAGCATTCTGTTGGTAAACAACAAAACATTGTCTGTATCTGGAATTGCCTGTGACACTTCAGGTAGCTGGAATTTTGCTTCTCTTGGTGTCTGCTGTGCATCCCCCACGTCCTGGGGGTGCTCCTTGTGGGTGGTGATACAGTAGCACTGGCATGGTAATTTTTTGGTGAGTAGCTCTCCGAGGACCAGGTGCAAGCAGGGTTTTGGTACCTGATACAGAGGGAGGGCATCTTATATGAACAAGTTTCTTGAATGCTCCCCTGTCGGTTACATCATCATGGTTGTGTGGTCTATTCTATCCTATATTCTCTTATCCATAGAAGAAATCCTCTGTTATTCCAGTAATGTTGCTTCTGNAAATGATCCTTAGACTGTTCTAATCCAGGAAGTGGTTGCAGTTGAAAAAAAAGCAAGTCAGGACTGGAGTGCTGATTAGAGAGCCAGCTCAGATGGTGTGAGATACTGCTAAAGCATCCTTCCATCCTTAGGAATTGTAGGGTCTTGAATGCAATTCCAGAATATGATATAGAATACCTGGGCTCAGATTAAAAAAAAAAAATAAAATAATTTTTTTAAAAAAAATAATTTATTTATTTTGCTTTTATTAAAAATCCCCTGACTGCTGTAAGTTCCATCACTCTGTCCCTCCCCTCCAATCCAACAAAAACCTCTAATCGCAAACCAAACAAATTTATATGTAGCAAAAGGGATAGGGGTCTCTTGAGCTGAAAAAAATGTTTTCATCTTGCATGATGTTTAGGATAAATGAAGTTTTGGGACTGATGTGAAATACTTCTGGTTCTTCATTTGGTGAGCCATGACATCCATTTTTCACACAGAGGTTTTTATTTGTTCTGTGTTCTAAGGCAGGCATTTTATGGGAAGTTTTATGTTAACTTTTGGCTTCTGACAACTGTGGACAAGAATGGAGTTTACATGATCTCTCTCTGGCAGAGACCAGGAATAATTTATACATGTTAAAAAGCTGTAGAAGAGATAAATGCCTCCCCTCCTAACCTGTCTCTGCTGTGCCTGCCTGTCACTAGACGTTGGTATGCATTGACTGATGTTTGAGTGGGGAAGAGGCTCTTCTTTTATGTTTGTGCACAACAGAGCAGAGAACAGCCCTGTACAGAGCAGGCACCTCAGAAGATATGAATGGCCCCTAAGAATGGTAGCTGTGCGTCCATCAAGTTCTCAGGGTGAAAGTAGGAAAGGACAGAGGAAACACTTGAAAAAATTGGCAGTTGTAGCAGTCAGAGGGCAGCTGAGCCTTATTCCTTGAAGAGTATTTAAATTATAACCACAAAGTCCTTCCCTGACCCTGGTAGCCTTGTATATCTGGAGGAAAATTTGCTACTGTTGTAATCAACTTCAGACTCCTTTTTGTGTCCTTAGAAAGCTGATGTATGGTTTCAGAGCAACTTGAAAAAAAAAAATTAATGTGTGTGTGGAATTAATTATGTGAATTTCAGATTTTTCTCCAGATCTGAATAATGACGGTTTTCCAGAACTCAGTTTGGTCAGGTGGCAAGTCCTACTGCTCATGCAGTTTTCCTTGCAGAATCCTATGATGTGACCGATGTCCTATTATATGTACAGAGCAGGCAGGACCTCTGTCTCTGTGTTTTATAAACCTTTCTTGTTCAGCTCCTCAGACTGGTCAGGAAAGTGCCTGTTAATATAGTGATCTGATTCCCATGCCTCTTTACCTCAGTACATTTCCAGCAGCTCTGCAGCCAGCAGGAAACTTTAGCTGTGTTCAGCCTTCCTGTCAAGGGGCCACTGAGGGGGGATGCCAAAGATATTTTCTCTGCTTTCCATGTGAATGCAGGGTCTCTTACCAAATTCCACAGCAGTCTCGTGTGTTATTCTCCATGAAATCGCTGAATTACGGGTCAGGTCTGACAAAATAGACTTCCATCTGTGACTGTGTGTTGAGGAGCTGGATGACGTATTGGATACTGTACCATAGGAAATACCCATATAAATGGGCTTACTGATATGGTGAGAACATAGCAAACACTGCCTTTTTTGTTTGTTTTTGTTTCACACTTTGCCATTCTAGATGCAGTTTTTTATCTAATCCACAGAGGTTTGCTGGAAGACATTAAGTTGAATGTTTGTGATAGGTTTCTCAGTGATCAGCCATGCTGAATTTTCCATGATACATGTGATAGATTTTTATGCAATTTCCATTAATAATTTTCCAGTTAGCATGTATTTTTGTTGTGTTTATCTAAATGTTTGGAGAGTTATGCATAATTTATAATTGTTATATTAAGAGAAATAAGCTTAGTACGCTTTGAAAAAGGGTTAAGCATTTATAAGCATAATAAGATAACCTAGAGTTAAGTTAGAAAGGATTAAAAACATGAGATATAAATCTCTATGCCTCAGGGTATAATTGATAGAGTTTAAAGAAGAATTTCCCTGATGGGTAAATTAGTCTATAATTGCCCCCATAGGGACTCTCTCCTTAAACATCTGATACTGGTGTCAGTCAATACCCTCCTTGATGGACCTTCAAACTAATTCAGGATGGCAACTCTCATAGTAACTAACACAGTACTGTGGTGTATATCACGTTCCTTCCTGGCAGTGTAAACCAATATTAACTGTTTAGCAGTAGTGTGTTATAGAGCACGTTACATCTCATGTGATGTAATCACAGTATGTAATAAATAGTAAATATAATTGCTGGTATGATGTATTGGCTCTTTGATTTGTACTTTACAAGTGAGTGAAGTCTCTCTCCTACAGTGAAATTAAGTGACATATTTTAGAGGAACACTCCTCCTTTATTAGAGTTTTAAGCAGCATTAAGGGGCTCTGAGTCCTAACCACCTGTGGAGACCATGAAAAGACAAACGAAGGACAACATTCCTCTTGCTCCCACTCTGACTCACTCAAAGCTTCTGTGGATTTTGTGACAGAAAGGGCCTCAGGCAGAAAAGCAAGTTAAATGTGTAGGTAGGCAGGGATTGAACACCTCACCTCTGAGGCATTTTGGATGTGTTGGAGAAGGGGGATCATAGGTCTGAGGCTCCATGGATTAGACCCAAGGCACATGTCAGGAGACTTGTGCAAGTCCAGAAGAGTGACAGCAGCAGCTGAGTAAAATATTTAGAGAACAGAAGAGGTTTTTTCCTTTGTGTTCCATGATCTAAGAAGTCATCTGCTAGGAGCTCCTCATGCTGCTTTTGAGAAATGTCTGTCAGCGTGGAAAATCTGTTGCCTTTTGAATATGTGGTATTCTTAGTGAGAGTTATTGTACTGCACTAGAGCTGCCCATAAGTAATAAATCCTCAGATTTGATGTACATTAATGACAAACCATACTACCACTAAAAACCACAAACCATCCAGCTACACGTGCCAATAACAAAAAAATTACTCAAACTTTCCCTGCCTACAGATTCAGTTCCCCATACAGTACATGGAGTCATCTTATTGCTGGAGTTTTGACTAATTCTCGTGCTAATTGTGTGTTGCTCATTTGGGAGTCAAGTTCTCTCTGTGGGCTGAAAACCCCATTAAATCATGGGGGCTGTGTATGAGGCCCCTGCTTCACAGCCCCTGTGCTGCGTAGAGGCAATAGAGACCACACTTTAGAATATTTACCCTCTTTTGTAAATGAGGTCAAGTGCATACCTTGAAGTTTTTTTCTTTCACAGAATAGACTTAAGGAATCTATTAATTCCCATGTGTGTGATCATTGTAGGCTTGACAGTCAGCTAGAATTGTAATCTTTGGCCTTTAATTACAGGCTAGATGGTGTTTGGGGCTACCCAGATTCATGCCCAGATTCAACAATGATGTAAAAAATGAGAGTGGAAGACTTGCCCTAGTGAAAGTTGGGGTTGAGACAGGTTAAGTACAAACACAGCTCCTAAAAATGTTCTGATTTACCCTAAATAGTTCCTTCCTTTACACTGAGGGAGTAATTCAAGAGGCCTTTGGATTAATTCCTCAGGACAGATTAATTGTATTTAAAAAGCACTATAGTGGAACGAAAAAGTACTTCAGGACCAGTGCTAGCCATTGTTTGAACCATGGCAGTGTCTAGTGACAGGACACATGCCTCTGTTCCCCTGCTGAGCAAATACCAGATGGGGCACGTGGGAGAATGTCACTGTCTTGGCCAATAGAGCTACAGCCGGGTGGTGCAAGAAGCTTGAAGGTAAAAGGAGACAAAGGGAACGAGGAGTAGGCATCTGGGGACAGGTGAGGAACTTGGCTGGAGGGTGAAAGAACCCTGGAGACAGGGATAGCTCAGAACATAATCAGAACAGAATATGTCTGATCCTGTAAAAACAGTGGCTTTTGTATTCTCTTATTTTCAGTATTCATGGTTCTTGTTTAATTTAGTATTTATATAATAATATTTTTGCTTGTATTCACTTAATGAAGGGCTGTTATATGGGAATTTTGTATTTGAATTTTCTCTTTCCAGTTAAAAAAACCTGCACAATAGATTTGCTTTTCAAGTTTTTAGATGAAAATATGTTAGAACAATCTCTGAAAGTTCTCACTTGCCAATTCACATGAATTTTCATTCACACACGAATTCATGGAAGTGTGAAATGTGTGCTACTGAGTTTTTGCTACAGACATGAGAAACAAAAGCCAGGTTTGAGTTCATGAACTTTGTTTATACTGAGTTGCCTTTGTCAGGCACGGTCTGCACAGGGACAATCATCAAGTCAGCTATTGCTGAATGCTGGTGGTACCTGGCTCAAAGCAGAAGATCTGCGTGCCACAGGAAAACTCCGTGGTGGTGTCAGGTGACCTTTGTCTCTGGACATGAATTCTTATTAATATAGAATTATGGGTAGCAGAAAAAGCAGTCTTGTTTCTACTTAGTTTTGGGTCTGACAACTGGAAGATAACGCAGAGTTGGTTGAAATGAAGACAATGGGTGTATCTGCAGCTGGTCTGGTACATTCTGGTCTGCTTTTGCTGTTTCCTCCATTTTACTGCTTCCATCAGTCATGACTGTTTTATAGAGGAGAGATAAATTGTTGAAGATGAACTTCAGAATTAATTCACCTAGGCTGCTCCTACTAATGAGCATTGGTATTAGACAAGGAGGAGCATGAAGATGCCCAGCAGACTGGATTGCTACATCTCCCCTGTAAAGCCAGAGTCATTTGGTAACAAAGCCAGTTATGGGCTACAACCATCTCTAGGTTCCGCTTTCCCTGCTCTGTGTAAAACTGACATTGCCAAAACAAAATGATAAAATTGGTGTAACAATGAAAATTTGGGTAATAATGGTGAAAGAAGAGTTTTTTGAAGGTTGTCCTTGAACTATAATCTTGACAGCAAGGGGAAAGAAGGAGCCCACTCTCAAATACTCACTGCCCATTTTGCCCAGGTCTGGCAAATGAGAACAGGCCTCTACACAACTAATCTTGCTGCAGTAAATAACTCAATGCATTAGGATGCAACAAGGATATAAACCTCTGCTGACAGATAGAAGGCAAATACTTTCTATAGGGAAAGACAAGAGAATTGGAGCAACTGTCTCTAGGCAAGTTTTCTTAAAAAAAGTTTGTGTTAATGCATGTTGCTTCATGCATTAAAAAATAATAAAATATGAAAAGTGTTGAGGGTTATTGAGCCTGTGTGTTTAAGTGATTTACCACAGGTGTTGCTGTAATTGTGATTCATGAATTGTGAAGTCAGACTGTTCCATGACCTTCAGGCTCTGGCTTTGTGGAGTGAGGGTCTTGTGCTACTGCTCTGGGTCACAGCATAAATCATATTGGTTGACTTAGGTATGTTATGATTTTCTCTCATATTGCTCTGGGCTCACTTTTGGTTTTGACTGTACTTGTATCTTCCCAGTTTTGCTTTTCAGAGACTTCTGTTTTCATGCTGGGCAGTTACTGTATGACTGCACTTCAGAAGTCGTGGGGAGGTTTGGTGCAGTTTGTCACTGCCTGTGAGGACTGGAGCCCATGGCTTGGGAGGAGGGATGGTGGGGGAATGGATGTGTGGGCTTGTGCATTCTGTCTGACTGCCATGGGATGTATGGATTGTTTCGATTAAGACTGGAAGAACTGACTTTTGTTATATTTGAGTGGTGTTGGTTTTTCACACTACTGTGCTCAGCCTGTCAGCCTGACAAACTGTGTCATCTGCCAAATTCACTTCTGAGTTCTCCTGGACTTGCTACTCCCTTCAAAATTTTGTGCCTGTGCAAGACCCCTTGGATTGCTCTGGTTGTCTTGAAATCAGAAAAGTTTCCCACCGATTCCATTGGTAAAACAGGATCAAACTTTATTTTTGTAACTCTTGACCGAAGCATTAATTAAATCTCCAAGAAGTAAATATAAGTTGCTATAATGGCATGTTTGGGGCAACAAAAAGTTGAAAGTAAGCTCAATTATTTATGCCTGGTAGCTTTCACATCTGGCACCCAAACAGTTCCTTTGGCTGCAGTCATATTTTTAGTAGATACAAAACTATCTCTGACATAGTCGGTGATTTTGAGCAAATTATTTAGGGTTTGACATGGTAACAGTGATGTCAAGCAGAAATTTAATCTTATTTCTGATATGAAAATCCCCCAGTGGCCTCTGTAGGGAGCACCAATAAAAAGGCTATCATTTTCTTCTGCTTTGGTGTTATCTGAAATACTTTCACCGTGATCATCTAATGACCTTGCCAGGTATTTGAGGAGAATTCCTACTTAAAATATTTCACTGGAGTTAAAAAACATACAAACAACAACAAAAACCCCTAAACCAAACCAAAATCACCTTCCACGAGTTGATATGCTTTTTAGCATGAAGCTGCTCAAAACTGTGTGGCCCTCAGTGTAGCATGCTAGCCTATGTGTTGTTTTCTACATGTCACAATGTCTTTTGAGAGGTCTTTTTACTTCTAAGTTAAGATTGGTTTAATTCCTCTACCCAACTCATTGTAATACCTTTAAATAATCTTTGTTGCAGGTTATTTATTCTGAATCCTGTGTTGTTCTATTATAGGCAATAAGGAGATTGATCTTTCTAATTGGTGTAGGAAGAGCTGCAAGCTCTCTGTAGGAATACTGGTTTAAATTCTATAGGAGAAGCCCAGAATAAGTGGATAACTCATGCCACCTTTAGCCTCTAGAATTTGGTCAGTAATTTACCCATTTACATTTTCCTCTAATTTCCTTACAACAGCCTTCACTACTTTTTAGACCAGTATCTTTTTGATTTGGTGAGTTTTTTATAGGATAAGTGTGTCTTTGATAGTAAAATGGTATGTTTGATGTGTGTAGAAATGTATATTGCTTGTGGAGTGAGATTCACTTCTTCTGTGCCCTGAAACTCCCACACCTCTCCACGTGTTTGAATGCCCCTCTCCCCTCAAATATTAATGAAATCCTGTTGATGACATGAAGGTTTCCTGAAATATTGGCCAGCTAATTTTCTGTCCCCAGTTTACCATTTCAAGGCTTTCTTTATAACTTTTAAGGTTTACCACCTCATAGGATTTTTTTTTTTTTTTTTTTTTTT
>VWZN01015879.1:693245-717967 GCA_013396955.1 Regulus satrapa | reverse complement strand
TTTTTTTTTTTTTTTTTTTTTTTTTTTTTTTTTTTTTTTTTTAAATGAAGAAAGTAATGTATCCTCTATTGTAGCTTGTGGTTTTTGGCCTACAAGTTTAATACTAGTTTAGTGGTAACTTTTAAAAAAAACTGAACTTGTTGTGTGTCCTTTTTTTTTGCATCTTGAATTTTCACTAGTTGCTTATCCCCTTTGTTATCCAGGATGGATAATTCCAGAGCCCACAGGTAACAGCTTTCCCAAGCCTGTGCAGTTGCCTTGTCTGGGGCATTACATGAGCACAAGTGAAGGGTGAGTTTGGACCTTGGACCTGATGTAAGTGGGTTGTACTTGACTCACTAAGTATCTAGGTGGGAGTTTATGCAACATCAAACCAGCTGTGCTTGTAAATCAAGGAGTTTTCTGGTTAGGACAGTCTGGCCTAGAACCTTATAAAGAAAGATGTGATAAGGTTCAAGTATTTACTTTTCTCAGGGTAAATGAGAGTTTTTTAAAGTGGGCTACTTTACCAATATAATAAAGGAAACTCAAAGGCTGCTAGGTCTTGATGAGAATGTAAATTGACTTGTTCTGCTTGGTGGAAAAGCCCCCTGACCCAAAACATGTCATTCCATCTGTCAGCATGTAGGCACCAGAGGAAAAGAAAAATGGATACTGTAGCTTTAGAGGAGTTACTTTTTGAATAATTTATGTAGCACCTAATTTGTACTCTGGTTTAAAAGATAAACAGTTTTTTACTTTACATAAGAGGTAAATAATTTCTTAAGTTAAAAGTAGGTAAATAAAATATTATGGAAAAGAGTACCTTGATTCTATTTTTGCTTCTATTCTGTTAATCATCAAAGAAAGGCAGAATAGCAAGTGGTATTATGCTTTGATTCATTATACACCATTGTCTTGCTTGTAGGCATCTTTCAATACATCTAATATAGACCAGCTTTATGCTGTTCTTTCCAGTGTCTTGCTGATGGTGTTCAGTGGTGATCCATTTACCTGATGGATCCTACCATTTGTTCCAGGGATTTTTAAGTAAAGGCATGGAATAAATCAGAAAAAAAGGCCATTTAGGAAATACCTCAAATATATTCTACTGCACTTAACAAAAACATTGAAAAAACACTTGGATAAAATATCACTTCTATAATGGGAATTTATTTTTACAGAAATGCGGTAATTTTAATTTATTATATCTAAAATGTATAAATAACATTTTNTACAACCTTCCACAAAAGAGAGAAATGTGTTCAGTTCTGGTACAAATAGCTGAATCTCAAAATAGCAGAATCTCAATGTGCATGATTTCCTCTGTTAATTCCTGCTATTACACAGAAGTAGTCATCCAAAATGGTTTTACTTAACCACTTTGTGCAAACATTTATCTTGGTGAGATTTTGTCCTGCAGGTTATGAAATATCTCAGGCATTCATGGCTGTTTACAGAACAAACATGGTGTCATTCTATCCTTGGAGGCTAAACCCCAATATTTACATGAACTGTGCTGGAATAATGAACGTAGGTATAGCTCAGTTTTGAGGAGAATTGCATACCAGCTGTGGCCTTGAGATTTACAGCTTAATCCTGCCATCTTCTTACAGTTAAATTCCAGTTTAAAACAAAATGTGTCTTCTAACTGGTTGTTTGGAAGGAGATTCAGGCTTGAATTATCAAGCTACAAGCCTAGAAGTATGTTAGTAAGTAGATTGTGGAGGTTCTTAGCATGTGTTCAGCACTAGGCTCATATGCTCACTCATTTTGCAGCCTTTTCAGAGCTTTTTGTTTTGGCTTGTCTGCAGCTTCCTAGAACTCTGTCAAGTTTTATCTTACAAGACCTATGGGATGCATCTTCAGATATACTTGATGTGGAGGTTTTGTTTAAAAACTTAATTGGATTTTGACAGTTGTTTAGCGGCTTCCAATAGAAACATTGGTGCTTCCTTACACTTTTCTTAACTCAGTATCACAATTTTAGCATCACCTGGCAGAGAGATATTATGAAAACGGAGTTCAAGGGAGGAAGTGTAACTCCTGGTTTAACAGGTGGTTCTAAGTGGAAAAACATGTAGCTCCATAGTCTGTGTTCATATCCTATAAACTGTGTAGCAAGGACACATTATTGGAGTTGGATGGATGGGTTTTACTGTTGTCTCTAAAGATGTTTGACCAAAATTTCTATTCCAGAGCTTTCTAAACAGTTTTTGGTGGTTCTGTTATTTGTTATACCTCTTTCAAGGACTTAATGCATCTCATCTTATTCTGAGGAATAATACACCTATTCACCAACATCCCTTTAAAAATGACTAAAAATATTAACCAGATATTTGTGGAAAAGATTATAGTTTAGAAGGTTTCATGGTCAGTTCTAATAATCCTTTAGTTCTTCTATTAATGCATCAAGCTTGCAGCATTTCTGAAATACAATCAGCGGCTTTTCTGAAGAATGTTTTTAGCTGTGTCTAATACCTGGTTGCATTTAAGTATGTCCATGTGTATGTATGAGCATTCATTAAAAATTTTATACCCTCATATTGCTATGACTCCTTTCCTCCATTGAATTAACTTCAAAATTTGCTGGATAACTTTTCAGGTATTATTTGGGGAACTTTGATTTAAAATCTTAGACTAAGATAGGAATTTGAAAGTAATCTGTGCAGTAGCAATGCTTCTCTTACTGCATACTTACATTTACTTTTTCTATCACTTGTCCAGGTCCTTGCTATTCAGTGAAACATGTTGAGCATGCTAAAGGTTAGCTCCAGGAATAAATGTGTTGCTGAATGAGGGAGATGATCTGAATTGCTGCCAGAACTTTGTAATTTGCAAATCCACCCTTTACCTGTGGTACTGATTTTTTCATTTGATAGAACTAAAAATATCTCCCTCAAAAGGGAATATCCACTCTCTCATCTGCTCCAGTGTAATTGCTTCAAGAACAAGCACTGCTTTCTGCAAGGTGATGACCATCCCATAGGTAATGCATTGATAGTGACTTCAATCCCTACTGGGTACCTAAGGCTTCCACAGAAATCCCACAGAATATTCTAATGGACACCCTGAGGGCACTATTCACTGGGCACTAGAAAGAATCTCTGAAATGATTTAATCCTTTCTCTCCATATTTTTAGGCAGCTTGTGATGATTGTGCTCCTTTCGTGAACAAGTACCATTTCTTGTCATAGGAGTTTGGAGTTTAAACCTATTATTAAAAGGATAGTAAAGAAAACATGACTTCTAAGACCATAGTTACTCCCTGTCTATCACAGCCAACTAATTAGTGTATTTCCATCCCCTTTGGAATGTGCTGTTCAGGTGATTTTTTCTTTTTTGGCCTTGCAAAATAATTATTTTCATGAATATGCAAGGTTTGGTCTGTAACTCCTGAGGCCCCATTACAAAGTTCAGATACCTTTTTACTCTAAATATCCATTTTGCTTATCTACATCTTGTATGCAGTTTGTCAGTTCATATTATTCATCAGCTGAATTTACATATGATATTAGTTTAAAAAGCCCACAAGGAGTCTCCTAGGATTCTCACATGAATGTTAAAGCAAATGTGATGCATCTGAGAGGATGCATTTTGAAGTGGTAAAGTGTAATTTTAATTACAGTGAGAGTGTATCCTGCTATTTTTCCACACTTGGATTTTATATATTTATGAAATGTGAAATAAAGGTTTAAATTAGGCATATAGGTTTCCACCTTCACAAAAGAAGATAAAATGTGATTATTCCATGTGTGCAGGCACCCATGAAACAGGAATTATTTTCCTTGTGCTCTTAAATGATTTCTGATATATGCTGGGACATCTTTTCTGAAGATGGAGCAAAGCCAGATCTACCTTGGTAATCTGGCAACATTTTAAGCAATACAAAGGAAAGAGCCTATCCTAGACTCCCTACAGTACAGGCAGCAGGCTGGTTTTTGAAGTTGTTTTCTCTGTGAGTTGTGGGATCCAAAATTATTTGTGATCTTGCACAAAGACCAGACAACAGTCTGGCAACATCCATGTTAAACAGGCTCAAACTGAAGTTCAAAAGTTGATGGAACCCTATCTGTAATGCTTTCTGGTTTAGGTAGAAGAGGAAGGAGCTGAAAAACTGTTTCTCTTGCTTCTGGTGTAGGAAACCTGAGGTACAACTCAGTGAATTTTCCTTTGTCATAAATTGCAGAAAGGGCTAAATATTTTTCTAGCCTCTGCAGTCAGTGACCTCAAGATTTATTTTATGTGGTTATCATAGGTTCACGGTGAATCCTGCTCTGTCCATGCCAGGTATATCTTTCTAGAGCTGTCTTTGTGATACTGGTCTTTGTTTTGTCTAGAATCATTTCTAACAAAGGAATAATGTGACAAATTATTGGAATTTTTGTCCCTGCTGTTTACTAGATTAATTTTTTTATTGAGTCTCCAGGCACATCTGTCTAGCTCTGCTAAAGTGCAGTGTTTATAGTATGGCTGCAATTCTCATATTTTTGTGGCTTCTGTTTTGCAAATAGGGTGACACTGGTAGCTCATATGCAGTTTTCAAGTAATAATGTTACTCTGTGTGCATTCCAGCAAGTCTGGCCAAGTGTATTTCCTCTGTGAGATCACAGACTACTGTGCACAGCCTTCACTTCCTCATTCAAATTGCTTTTGCTTTTTTCTTTGTCTCCCCTATTTTTAAAAAACTACTTTGTTGGCTGTATTACTTTCTTAATTACTGATGATCACCACTGTTTTTTTCATGTATGTACTGTTTTTTCTGCTGCAGACAAAATTAAATATCAGTTGCTGCAGATGTTCCTTCCTTCTGGAATTACTTTGAGTAATGGCTGTCTCTTTACTGCCCTAGATGTATGGGCCAAAAGCTGACAGTTATGAAAGAAGCCTTTTTTTTTTTTTTTTTTCTGGATAAAAGTATTCTCCCAGTATCAAATTGAAAAGCAAAAGTGTTTGATCAACATTCTATTTTGTTGATCAATTAAATTTCCATAATATTCTAGTTCTTGTGGTTTTGGACAAAAACATTTGACTTCTGTTTTTTGATAGCCAGATACTTTTTTCCCCCTCTTGTTTACTTCACTTAAGTGGTGTGTGTTAAGACGGAAACAGTGGCATATTTCTGTTATTCAGGAGAATTCCTAATATGTCATGCTTTAAATTTTGTGACAATAATTTTCATTTTGCATTTTTTTCCTCTGCAAGCCTCTTTGCTTTATGTATGAAAGCACTGTAAAGTGTTCTTTTTGTGTGAAGTTAACAAAGGAATTATTTTCACCATAATTTTCAACATTGAAAAATACCATGGTTTATGTAAGATCTTAGGAGGTATGTAATCTAGAACTGGCTGAAGATTTGAGATAAGGTGGATCAATTTACCACTTGAGTGTGGATTTCCTGTTTGGATGAGGGCTGCTTCTGCTCCATTTCCTTACTATGTGTTTGCAGTTTTGCAGGGTGCTGTGATTAATGTTTCCCAGGTGCTCTAATACTGCTGTGAGGGGAGACATCTAAATATTAGCAGTATCCAACAGAATAGCAGTGTGTCTGAGAAGCAGAGAATCTGATTGTAGGAATGTCCAATGACTCTGAGCATGAGTGTGCAATAATGTGCCTGCAGAAGAAGCATCTTCACATATGACAAACTTATACCCCTCAAAAATGAGATTTCCTCATATTTAAAAGAATAATGACAAGTGTGCTTATTAACATAATCTGTCTACATAATTTCAAATAATCTCTTGGTCTGAGGGTCCCCCAGGTTAATCTGCATATGGCAAAAGAAAAAAAAAATTACACCTCAATCTAGGTGAATACTGGTCATGAGACTTGAGCAAAAGAAATCTATATCCTTCACTCTTATGCCCCTCTCACATCTTCTGCTCCTTTTGTAGTCACCCCAGATCAAGTCCCCAGTTGTATGTAGGGCCTGGTGATATTTGCCTCAGGTAAATGCTGAAAGTCAGGGTCATTCATCTCTTCCTGTCTCAGAATCCTCTGTGCGCAGATACCAGTAGAGTACAGGAGATTTTTTCCAATCTAGAACATGTCATTACAGTAAAACACAGGTTTGCCTTGGTTTGTTATATGCTGTAGAAGTTATCAAAGTGCATTTCTAATAGAAGAATGCAATTTTTCTATGTAAAATATACCTTCTGGACTAGGAAAGAATTAAAACTTTGATGAGGAAGCAAAATAGGCTTCTAGTATGTGTTAAAAAAAAAACAACCAAAAGATAGATTGATAGTTCTAGCAATACCTGTGTCTCAGTAAATAGCTTAGAAAATATTCCTGTGAATATTAGCTGTAACAGAGACTTGCAAGATTAAATCTGAATTGTTAAAATTTCCTGGAAAATGGAGAGGGAAAAAGTCTGCTGTCTTAACATGCCCTTGGATGTATTTAACAGCTTCTACTGTTGTGAAGTGTTTCTTGGAGGCCAAATGACATGCCCAGGTATTTCCTTAAGAACTTTTTCAGCTTCCTGAGTCTGGCATTTTGCAGTAGCATTGCTCCAAGATTTAATTGGTCTCCCTTGTATATCTGGCAATTCTCTCTTTAAGTTCAAACTTTTTGTTTGCATTTCCTCCCCCTCTCAGTAATAGGAGATGTATACCTGCAAATACTTTTATTTTTAATTTTTTTGTTTCTACACCATTCTTGCATGTTAAACTACTTGTGAAACTCCAGAGCCAGTCAGGCCATTTCTACACCCTGCTGCTGGCTAATCTTGTTCTCTTTGGCTGTGAAAATTTCACGTTTGGGCAGAATAACTTGGCAGAATTGTCAAGCATTTTGACTGTGCTCATATTCAACTGTGGAAGTAATCTCACACAGGAAGCATAGTTTCATGTCTGCTCTGGGACCTGGAACTATCAGCACCTGATTATACCTATGGAAAATCTTTTTAAAGTCTGCACTGTTCTTCATGGGCTCAATGTTAAATCCTTTGGTGGTAAAGCCCAAAGCTGCAGCTTTGAACACAACCTTCTCTCTGAAATTGTACCTCAGATTTGTTCTTAATTAACGTCTTCAGATTTTAAGTTTGTCCCTTTCTCTGTAAGTTTGTTTTGCTTATGTGTCTGCCACTTAGCTCAGTAACATTGAATGCTGCTGTCGAAAGTTGATTGATTGCTGCTTTCTGTGAAGTTGGACACAGGCCATCCACTGGGTGATACGTTTTGCATTTGGATACTTTTCCATGTTGCTCTCTTTCTGGTTCCTTGATGATAATTTCTTGCTTTCTTGTGTACTTCTCTAGGTCTGTGTACTGGTCCAGCTGTACTAGAGCTACACAGATTAAACCCTCATTACATTTCCTCCCTTAGATTCCTCACCTCTGGATCCTTCTAAACTTTTTTGTACTCTGCATTCCTAAAGATTTGTTTTCTTCCTTTTTTATTTTAGCCAGAATATTTTGCAAAACTGTACAACAGAAAAGAAATATGCTGCCAAGGGGAATGCAATGCTCTGTGGATGGCACAGAGAGTGTGGGGTCTTGTGCCTTTCTGCAAAACAGTAACAGCAGCAATCAGGGATGTCCTGCAGCTTCATCCAGCTTCTCTAGGGATGGCCTATGAATTTTCCATCTCAAAGGCTTTTTTCACTACTTTTATCCTTTCTATTACAGTTTTCTCATAAAACAATATGCCTGTATGATAAAAAGGAGGATGAGCCACCTTTACCTCCCATGGAGCTGTTTATAAAATAACAACTTTCTACCTGTAGGGGAAAAGTTCCATCTGGATGGTGGGACAAGTTAGAGATTGTTCATTTGCATGCTAGAAATCAGTTTAACTGGCTATTTTATTATCCATCTTTATATTCCAGCAGGAGTAGGAGATTTATAAAGGTTCTGTCTCTGTGTGTGAACAAGCTGGATGCCACATGGATTTTGCTTTAAAAATATCTGCAAAGACTTCAAATGAAAACTTAGATTCTTTACCCCAAGTTCCAAAGGCCATGTCTTTTATTAGAAGGCCCAGAGGAGGGTCCTGTCACTAGAGGTAGTAAATTTAACAAATTCATTCAGATGTTTGTAGGGAACAAAACAGCACCATAAAGCTATAAATTAATGAGTTTAGAGAACTCATGATGATCAGGGTGGAAGTGGTCATGGTAAACTACATCTGAATGCAGTATTCTGTTTCTACTCCTTTAAATTGACTTGGCAAAGATATGTGATGTTCACTATTAGGATAAAATTATGTGAAGCAGCTGCACTGACAGAAGATTAATTATCCTTTACACTGCTGACATTAACCCTACCTGTCATCAGGGTGATGGGAAGAGTTGCCTGCTCATCATGTCATTTTGTGAACACATTTACTATCACTATGTTATTTTAAATTATCATAAAACATGAGTGAAAATGGAGACTGTCATTTGTGGCTTTCTATCAACACTTTATGAAGATCAAATCTTAGATTTTTAAAACACTGAGGGGAAAATACTAGTAGTCATCAGATAGACTTTGGGGTTCCCACAGGGCATGTACACTTTTGATACCATTGTAAGTGACTTACTGTGGTGAATCTGAGGTTGCGTCATAAAGAATTCCCAAGACCAGAAAGCTAATTCTGCTTTCTACAGAAATAGAAATAACCGGTGTGCCTTAAGGGCGTAGGGTGTCTTTCTGATTTCATTGAAAAGGCTACTCTAGTTTCATTTTTCTATTTACCAGTTCCAATGATTGTGATGAGGTAAGTACTTACCCCCAGGGCTGGACTGCACTAACAGACACCGGATTGTGGCCCAAGGTGAGGTGCAGAGCTGCCCAGTGGGCCTGTTGTCATGCTCTCAGGTGAGATGAGTATCTGTCACTCTCTGGCAGTGCAGTCTGGCTCCAGACCTCTGAGAAGGAGGTGTGCATTGTGGGGGCTCTGCTAGTGAAGGGTGTCATGCTGGCAGCCTGAGGGTGGAGAGTCCTGGGCCTCTGCCAGCCTGGTGACATAATATATGGAGGAATGTTACTCTGATTCTTCCCATGCTGTGGGGAGAGTCTCCAGGGCATATCTCTAGATACAGGGAGTGGGCAGGCCAAAAAGGGTTCTCTAGGCTTTCTTGAGACCTCCATTGCGGGCCATGGTGTCTTTGCTTCCAAGAATTGAACACAGGTTTCTAGAGGTTAACACACTAGAAGGGTGGGATTCCATCCATTGGGACTTAGGCTTGAGTGGTGGGCCTGTGCAAACCTCCTGAAGTTCAACAAAGCCCAGGCCAAGGTCTGGCACTTGGGTGGAGGCAGCCCCAAGTACAAATAGAGGCTGGGTAGAGCATGGATTGAGAGCAGCCCTGAGAGAAGGACCTGAGGGTGTTTATTGACAAGAAGGCCACCATTACCTGGCAATGTGTTATTGTAGCCCAGAAAGCTAACAGCATCCTGGACCTCATCAAAAACAGTGTGACCAGCAGATCAAGGGAGGGGATTCTGCTGCTCTTGTCTTGTGAGCCCCAACCTGAAGTTCTGCATCCAGCTCTGCGGGGAGAAGCTGGGTAAGAAGGATGAGGACCTGTTAGAGTGGGTCCAGAGGAGGGACCAGGAAGATGCTCAGAGAGCTGGAGCACCTCTCCTGTGAAGGCAGGCTAGGAGAGTTGAAACTGTTCATCCTGGAGAAAATGAGGCCCTAGGGAAAACTTGGAGAACCTTCCAGTATCTAAAGGGGCTTCCAAGAGAGCTAGAGAGGGACTTTGTATATGGCCATGTAGTGACAGGTCTAATGGGCTTAAGCTGACAGAGGGTGGATTTAGGTTAGCTATTAGCTAGAAATCCTTTGCTGTGAAGCTGGAGACATTGGCACAAGTTGCCCAGAGAAGTTGTGGATACCCCATCCCTGGAAATGTTCAAGGCAGGTTGAATGGGGCTTTCAAGCCCTTGGTCTAGTGCAAGATGTCACAAGGGGTTTGAAACTAGCTGATCTTTGAGTCCTCTTACAACCCAAATCATTACACGAACTTCTTGTAATCCCATAGAATTCCCAGTAGAAAGTGGGAAAATGGCGGTGTTTAGTATGAGATTAACCCATAAGCTCTCTATATAAAAGTAATGCTGAATTTTAATCTTCTCTGTAAATTTTAATGTGTGTTTGGGGAATTTTTCCCTGTTAAGTCTTCCTGTGGGATGAAGAACAGTTATGGGCTTTCAAATTTGTGCACTGAACCTTCTCCCTGTAAAGAGAAGAAAAATGTTAATATTTGTAGAGAAACAGCATTTTTAACTTCTAACAGGTCGGAGTAGCCCATTCCCTAGTTTGTGACAGTGAGCTAATTAGAATATGGAAACCATGAAGAAATATAAAGTGTTAACTTGATTAAATTGGAAATGGGGCTGTCCACCTGTTCATCTAAATATAAGTGGCTCTGCAACATGACCCCACAGTCGTCAGAGGTGGTTAAAGCCAGTAGAAACTTCCACTGAGCCCTGGCTTGGGCTGGGCCCTCTGTCCATGAATGAGGGCAAGCCAAGGAAGGGAGAAGCCTGCAAGAATGTATTGGCACTGCTTCCTGGCTCCCACAGTGACCTTAGATACATATCACTTTATGTAATTTTTTTTTTTCAAATGTGTGTAGTCAGCTCTAACAGCTTGCTGATCCCAGCTAAGCTCTTTGGCTTGGCTCTGCTGTCAAGTGTTCTTGTTTTCCTGAGTCTAGTAAGCTGTGTGGCTTAAAGCTAAGGGAGCTTCCTAAATATTATGGCAATAAACTCAAAAGCTCCATTGTGATTGCTTGTTGAAACAGCTCTTATTGCACCAAGGTTCCCTGATGCTGAAGAGCTAAGTAACTTTGACTTGGTGCAAAACCTTGCCAAGCAAATCTGCCTTCAGATCTTATCCAGTGCAAAGAAGCGTCTTACAGAAGTTCCTTTAAACAACTTCATGCCATCCTTCTCAGTGGAATTGAATCTGCATAATCCATGTGAATCTTTTGATTTGGATGTTGAATCTCAATGCTTCTCTTCCTAGTGGGTGACAGTCACCTTCCCAGTACTACTAATTAGCTCCTTATTTAAATGAGTCCTGAATCTAAACTTCTGTGGATGGCATATCTGCCAACTGCATCTCAAAGCAAAGATTTGAAGTGCTCTGGTTACTCTGACACATTCCTGTCAGCCACATCTACTGTGTTGCTGTCCTGCAAGTATCTTCTGCTCTGCTGCTTGTTCCCTAAAATACAGGCTTATTTCTTTTTCTGCCTACCTTACATAATTTTTTGGGACTACCAAGTGTTAAATATCTGTTTTGGTGAAGTAATATTATGTTCTTGCTGTAACTCTGCCTCCCTGCAGTGATCCTCCCTTGGTTGATCTTAAGCCTGTTAGGGTGCGCTGGCCAGCAGCTTCTTCTTTGAATATGCGTTAGTTCCTTTCCTAGGAGTACTAATTTGAAGAAGCAGCCCACCTTCTAATGATACTTGAAATATAATGGTCTGTTGACATTGAAAATCTGTCTCCACTCCAATTTTATACATTTTATTTATATACATCATATATTACATTTGTTGCTGAATGAATTAAAAGCTGTATTCCTAATGACTTCCACGGCAATTTTAAAATAGCTGTCTATATTGCATAAATAACAAGCTTTTCAGCTCAGAAGTGATTTACATCTTCCCAAGTTGCATGATTTCTTTGTTAGGCTTATTAAAAATTCTCAAAGGGCACTTTATTTTTACCTCCCTTCCCTTTCCCTGCCATTGTATCTGTAATTCAGTGCTCTCAGAAGCCACAGGGGAATGGCAACCCTTCACAAGCAGCTAGGCTGACAATAAGTAGTGCTGGCTCAAAGTCCTACCCCTGTGCCTATGCTACAATTACACCTTGCCTCTGCTCTGCAGTATCCTGCTTGTTTGTTCCTGGATCTCTTCTAAACAGGAATTAAGGGCATAAAAATGAATTGTGCCAGAACTCTCTTTTATAGTGATTTTATGCTGTGGGGAATTCCATTAGAGATTAGCTTTTTGGGCCATAAAACTTCTTTCAAATCTCTTTTAAGCTGGATGTGAATTCCAGTTTCCTGAGGTAAATAAATACAACTTTCCAATCCTGTTCTGTCCACCTGCCAAAATTGGGTCTATAAGGGCAGCCAAAATCTATTATTGGGTTACACTGGTGCGAATCTTCTGACGTTAAAGGTTGAATCTGTGTAACCGAGAGTGGAATTTGGCTTGTAGCCTTGGTATCTTACATGGTATGGGTGAAAGTATACAGTTCAGACCAGATATAACATGGGGTGTGGGGGGGGAGCGGCTGGTGGGGAAACTGGGGAAAAAAAAGGGACTAAAAAAGGCTGTATAGCAGCATGTAAGGATAGGAACTTGTGTAAATGCTCTGATTGCTTATTTATCCTTTGTTTATCAATAAGCCTGCATAAACTTTTTATATTAAGTAAAATTTGTATTTTTAGGTTTTAAGTTACCACTTTCTTCCAGCCAGATAACAAAGCTTTTTTGGAAGTCTTTGGCATAGCGTGTGAGGGCCAGTATGTTAATATTGTTCTGCAACATGGTGAATATTTGGGTCTCCACTTTGCCAGTTTGTGCAGCATGAATCCCCACTAGGTAGTGGTTAGAACTGAGGTCTATTAGAATAGAGAATTGTGAGAAGTAACTGTTGCTTTCATCTTTCTTGCTGACTTCTATGTTGGTTTTTTTGTATCTGTTTTCTTTTTTCCTTTTTACTATGACAACTTTAGAGGCTGTCATATTTTCAGTACAAAATTTCTCTGTTCCACCAAGAAAATACAGTAGCTTTTTAAAAATTATTTTTAATTTTATTTTTAATTTTACATAATTTTAGAAGCTGAGTTTGAGAAACTCAATTAAGCAAAAACGATAATAATGGTTTCTTAGAGAAAAATATTTTGGCTATGGAAACAGCACTTGTGTAGAGAAACAATTCAAAACAATAACACAGCTTTATTCTGGAGAAAATAGAGAATAACTGGAATGGTCACTTAGTGATGATTTTAGAGCAGCAAATTCAGTTTTCCCTTGTACTGTTTTAAATATGAAGCAGCTCCATTGAACCAAAAGGAATTGAGATTTATATGCTGACAGTCTCTTTGCTGTTGACTTTTTTCACATGTTTACTGGTGATTTTATCTCAAAACTCAGCCATTTTAAATGATCTCCATAGGAAGAGAGGGTTCTTCTAAACATTGAGACTATAAGAGGGCATCTAGGGCCAAAGTTGTTACCTGTGTGTTGAGTACTGTTTGTCAGAGCATCAAAGTTCTCTGATAGGCAGGACAGTGATACCTAATATAGCAACTGGAGCAGGTTCTTGGCCCAGTGGAGGCAGGGCTGCATGTGGAAGGCACTTGAAATCTGAGGAGTCTTTCACAACTGTGACTAAAAAACCATTTCTCTCATACTCTTTGTCCAGCACTGAAGATTAGAGTCAGTCCCCAGGTGTTAAAAATATGAATTGTGATTTCACATTGTGTCTTGGTGTGCCTAAATCTCAATGGATCAACTCATGTTTTTGTTTTGGCCTTGAATTTTTGTTGTTTGGCATTTGAAAAGTAATTGCTTTCATTAAAGTTTTTTCCTGAGTCTTGTGCTGGTACAAAAATCTATATTTAAGTCTGAAATTAATTTCCTCAAAAAATGTTATTAAGGTGTTTCTGGAGTTGTGGGTGTTTAGATCAGACTGTTAATAAATTTGCCTCAGAGGCTGTTTTACATTCCTTTGGGACTTGAGAATTTGGGATTGTTATTAGATATTTCCTATCTGACTCTGAAAGAGGGAAGAAAACTGAAAACAGAAGAGTACTTCTTGAGGGAACAGCTGTCCTGGTAGTCCCATGGGATTTCCTCTGAAAACCTGGCTGTCCAGACTCCAAGATAGATGAACATCTGTCATCTGAGCCTGCCTAACAAATATGGTGAATTATGTTGGGAAACAGCAGAAGCTGGATAATTCTGCTAGGAATGAGGAAGAAAAAGCCAGGTCAGAGCACCAAAACTGGCTTCAGATCTGCTTTTCAATGGCTACTGTGCAAAGACTTTCTAAACATCTTTTCACCAGTTTCCAGTCCCTGGTGTGTTACAGGAGATGTGTGAGAAGAGTGGCTTTGGCTTTTTCTGTTGGTTTGGGGTGGGCTTTTTTGATGGTTAATTTTTTAAATATTTTTTTTTTTTTAGCTGAACTTCTCTGTAAATTTTATGCATTGACCTAATCCTATGCTTTGTGAGGAGAAAGTTCACATTTCAATGAACACCAAGCTACTGGGTAGGCAAAGGCCTGACTGCATTAAAGATTAAACTATTGGGACCTTGATTTTATTTTTCGTAGACATAAAAGATTAAAACAACACAAGAATGACTTCTGCATCCATTATACCTCTCCTTATCTGTGAAGCTGATATCAAGACCTAACCATTCTGTAGTGTTACGTAGCATACCTGGACTTTTTTTCCTTCTGTTTTTCCATCAGCATGAGCTTTGTCTTAGGTGAGTAGCGAGGGTGTGAAATAAGGAGATATGAGAAATGATGTGTATTTGATCAGTACCTGGCAAGTAGCATGGTTCTGGCTTATGCTATGGAGCAGGGTGACAAAATGGTCCTAATTGGTGTGAGCAATCCTATCCTGGAGAAAGCTGATGTCTCTGCAGCTCAGAGCTCCAGCCCAGGGAAGGTGAAGGGAAGGCCAACAGAATTGAGAAGGGGATGTGCAAAGGTGCTGGTTCCCAGGCTGTCCTGGGGCTGGTGGCACACAGCAGTAACTTGATCTCTCAGGAGTGGGGCTTGTTGAAGAGCTGACACTATTGAAAACTTATTTGCTGCTTTAGCTGGAAAAATATCACATCAAGACATTCCTACAGCAATGATTACTAGAAAAACTTTACATTCACCCACTTACTGGTTTATGCAGAAAATTTGGTGTTGGACGAAAAAATTTGTTTCTGGAGAGGTGATCAGATTCAAAAGGCAAGAGAGGACATGGGAGATCTTGTTTCAAAATCTATGGAATAATCATCACCCTTTAACTTATTACAGGAGTTTCAAAACTTGTGTTTATGGAGGAGATGAAGAGCAGCAGAGGTAGTATCTTGTTATGATGTTTTGAATTGTCAATCTAGTATTGAATTTTAGTTTTATATTCTTAAGTGATGTTGTCTTTGTATTAAGGCTTAATTTAAATATGGTGTAGTGTCTACTAAGTCATTTAAGAAAATCAGGAGATTTATAGTTACATAAATTTAGTTTGGTTTATATAGGAGAAAGTGCAAAACAGTGAAGTATGACTGATTATACTCTGAAGATGCTGGTGTGTATTAAGCGATGAGTAGGACAACATGGGAGTCGGGAGAATGAACTCCAAGTAGCCTGTGATCTTAATGGAAAAACTGTAGGGCATGTGCAACACTACTCACAGGTTTCCTTTATTACACTTTGTATTGTAATGGATATCTGGTGCCAAGGAAACTGGTTGCTGCTGCCTCCACGGGGTCAACTCCCAGCAAATAAATGGGCCCCTTAATTTTCCTTCATTGGTGTGGTTTTTTTTGTTTGTTTGGTTGGTTTTTTTTTTTTTTTCCCCCTCAGCTGTTGAGATAAATAAGAGCATGAAGTATGCACGCTGAGTATATCAGACATTCAACTTCTGGAATAACTGTTTACAGGGTCAGGCTCTGTTTTCATGTACAACTTGCACTCAAGTATGAAATGCTAAGTGGCTTTGTCTAAGAGTCCTACTATTGCTAAAACCAGGGGAAGATTTGCTGTGTCTTCTTTGGTTATAAATTGTCTTGTCGTTCTTCTCAATTTTCTGGTAAATTCAGCAAAGTGTTCACCAGGTAACACAGCTGCAGGGAAAGCTCTCCTAAGCTTGTGAAGTTGATTATTTGTCTTTTAGAAAAGTATTATGACAAATGATAAGGTAAGCTCCATGTCACTGCTTGCAAAATTTGAATTGCTGCAAGCAAAGCATCCAGCAGAGGTGCTGAATAGGATGGTGTAAGACTTGGCACTGCTGGTTTTCGCAAGTTTTGCCAGGCTCTTTCGTGACTTTTCTTCCTATGATAGGAGTTTTGTCTTTTGCAGCTCTTTTCTTATTTAGAAATAAATAGGAAATTAAGTAGTGACCAATATCATTTTAGCTGCCTTTAGGTTGCTGAGTAGCTAAGCAAGAAAAAGACCTTGTGACATAACCCCTTCTTTAAAATAATCTCAAATATTTAAACCTTTTTGTCTTGTTTTAGATTTAGGGATGAGGCAAAGAGGAAGAGAGACAGAATCTAACGCCTGTTCTCACAACCATATAATCTGCATTCGTTTGTTACTTTCCTTTAAAATAAGGAGACTATGGCACTACCTTGGACAAAATGTCTAAGTACCTGGGTGGGTAAGAATTTGGTGAGACTAGTATTTAATTTAATTCAATATATAGAAGCAGTTACCATATGCAAAGAATCATAACCCATGAGGCTAGTTCTGGTACTAGGCTTAAATATCTTTTGCCAAAACAGTCATCTTTTGAACAGTTATTTTTTTCTGTTTATTGGCATGATGTATTTAAGCAATAAATCACAAACATTTTTAATTGAGTTGAAAAGTTTACTCTTGAAAAAGGGGATAATATTTTTTTTCCAAATGGAAAAAGCTTTTTTGATGCATTTTGCAGTTGAGATTGAGTTTGTTAGTTGAGATAAAAAAGTTTTAGTAGTAAATCAAGATTTAAGTACCCAGGAGTTAAAAATAATAAATGAATTATTCTTAAACAGAAATTAATTTTTCATGTACTTTTCAACATGAATGCAATTGCACATAGTTGAATTCAGTACAACTTGTCATTCAGGATAAAAGATTATGCTGCTGGCAAGGTAACTTTTCCCTGCAGGTGGAATACAATAAGGGTTTTTATTTGTGACACAAATTTTGACTGATTCCAGGGACCCAGTTTAATGACTGAATTCTGAACCTCTTGGTATTGTAAAGAGTAAAATCTGTAACAGTCCCTGTGAAGTGAAACCAAGGTTAAGAATAGGAAACTTTCTAACTCTTTTCTGTTTTAGGTCAGTACCCTAAATATCTAGTTGGCTCAGGAAATTTTAAGTAAGTTGCTTTCATCTAAGTGAACAATGACAATATTACTGGGCTTGACAGCATCTAAAAACTGTTGGCATATGTGGAGTAAGTTTGGAAATATCAGCTTTTCATGCACTGAAATGTGTGGTGCAGAAGCTGTTTTCACAACTGGCAGTTCTGTTGCCACTTGTGATGCACAGAGTGGATGAAAATAAGCATCCTGCTGGCCTCTGGATATCATTCCTTGCATCAGGCCTTAAAGGCTTCAGTGAGGGAGTAGAGGCTCCCCCTGTTTTATACCCATTTGGGTATCTCCACCCCTAAGGCCCTGGTTAGGCATATGTCACAAGCTACCTAAGCCAGGAATACCCTTTCCCTGATGGAATATTCCAGCAAGGGAATCATATGGATTTAGGAGGTTAAATACCAGACCTTTTGGCAGGTTTGTTTTGGTTTTTTTTTCCACGGCAGCTGATTTTGTTTCCTTCCTGGTACTTACGGTTGGCTGGCACCCCTCTTCTCTGGGAGCACCAGTAACACGAAGTAGACACTCCTGTGCTTTTAGATCCAGCGTCCATCAAAGATGGTAGCACTGGCAATTAAGGCACTTTGTCAGCCTGTATTTTTAGGAAGCTGATGGAATTTGGCTTGTCATCTAATGCGTTGATCCTTTGCCAAATGTCAGGTCCCCTGACCAGCCGCCCAAGTGCCTCTACCAACTGTCACCCTGCCCTGCAAAAAGTGGAATACTATGGAGTCGGCAACTCAGTGAAGGATTAACAGGCTCTGCCAGCATGCTCTAATTAAACAGCTATATAGACAACAGCTGGGGAAAATTCATCAATCACAGAATGTTTATTATTGGAATTAAAACACCTCATAACTAATGCATAGATTTGCATTGATTACCATTTTCTGGAAGGAACAAGTGGTGCTAGCTCCATGTGTCTGGGCATTTTGAGTCTGTGTATCACTTGTACTGTCACCCATCTGCTTTTGGTTTGTTAACCATAGTTAAAGGGTTGATCAATTTCTTTGCAGCTAGTCAGGGTCAACATCTGTAGAACTGTGATGCTGAACACTACAAGGAATTCTAAATTTGCTTTATCATGTGGTCTGTGGCATGTTTTTTTTGTCAGTTTTCCAGGCATGTGGACAGGACTACTGATTTATTCCCACTTGAGCAAATCAGTAGTAATGCAGCAAATACTAGATTAGTTGCATAGATTTATAACCATGATTAGTTCATAAACAAGCTAAGGGTGAGTTGCTCAGTTTGTTTCTCTGAGCATTATGCTGTATAATGGGGCAGTAGTGCAGTGGTGTGTGTCCTTTCATAATACGAAGTAGCTATGTGGCAGTCAAACCACTGGGAAACTTAAGATATGGAACACTTCCTAAGCTTTTGAAGATAGTCATATAAAAATATGCTCATGTGCATTCACATTTGTCTATATTTGATGCCATATTTTTTTAAGAGCAACATCTTGGCCTTATTGAGAAGCAAACTTTTCTATTTCTGTCAACATTTACAAGGGCTTTAGTAATATGAGTGCAGATAGAGCTCTGAAGCATCTGAGCCATGTGTTCATGGCTGCTGCAAGGTCTGAGGTCTCACTTAAGCTCTCCAAACTTATGGTGTTCTTCCTAGAGCCATTATATCCAAACTAAATGGAGCAAACTAATGTTAGAGCTCTAATACAATATCCTTCTTCAAGTCACAAAGCTGAAGATATAAAAAGAACAAGCAAAAAGTTAGCTTCAAAGTTCTGAACCTTATGGTTTTCAGCACTCATGAAGTGGTACTTACAGAATCATTTGCTTGGCAAGCTGGTAGTAATTGCTCTACCTCATCATGGAAAAAAAAAAAAAAAAGCTTGAAAATATTGAGTGGTGCTGATAGTAAAAATATATTGGTAGGTAGACTGACAAAAATCAGGTTAGTTGTGAATGAGAAAAATTGTATTGCTTTAATTAAAAAGAATGGTATCCAGTCCTGGAATGTTTTTGTTACACAGTATGCACTAGCATTTGTATTTGTCTGTAGGAGGATCTCATTCTGCCTTTTAGCACAGCAGAAATATGGTTATCATGGATGAAGTCTACTGGATCTCTTAAATAATTTAAAAATTAACCCCAAATATAAGGTGCAGGGATCTGACTGTGATCTTAAATGTCTGACTCCTGAAAGATAAGATTATCAGCTATCTCTTCATGGTTGTAGTAGAAACTGTTTTGGTTGGTATTTTAAATTAACTTTTAGGTTAAACCTTGCCCACAGAATGCAGACTCTTGATGAGCCATTATAACAAATTCTCACTACTATTTAATTGAAATAAAAACCAGTTTTAATTAATAACTCTGACCTTTCATTCAAGACGTGAAGACAATAAGTGTGTCTAGAGAAGAGCAAAGCAGAATTTATTCTTTATCTTACCTATTTCTTTGGCATTCATGAGAGAACTCAGGAAGTTGAGGAACCCTTCCTCAGAGGGGCATGGGGAACAGAGTTCACTCACTATGTTGTTCTCTTTGTTTTGACAGGTCCTTTGCTACCCTTAGAGCATAGCCCAGGCCTTTGAGAATATTCTGTTTGCCAAGATAAAGGAAAAGAATCATTCCAATGGGTATTTGATTCTGCTGTCAGATGCTTTCTGCTTTCACACGGGCTCAATCCTGCTGTGACTGTTGACTTCAATGAAAGATAATACACTTGTTGCTTTTTCTCATGTGAATGAACTGAATGTGTCTTTAGATTTGCCACAAAGTACTACTGGGATTGGCAGTAGCAAGACAAGGTAAAAAAACTCTACAAAACAGTGTAATGTTTGATGCATAATGTAAATGCTTCATGTACTTTGTGACAGCTGAAGGAGACTGTAATCATATCCAAGCTGAATTTCCACTTCCATGGACAGATGTGCTGGCACAATGTGCCCTGGTATTTACGTATATTGACTTCCTTGCCTTGGACCAGGAGGGACTTGCTTGATTATGGGCAGGTCTCCTCTACTTAGATTTTGTGCTCAAACTGTGGTAATTTATTTCTGACATTTCCTCCTTAAACTGCTCCATCACCATGTTCCAGGTGTAGTGGAAGGTGTTAGTACTGAACCTCTAGGAGTTCCATGTGTTTTAGAGGATGAGAGAGGTTTGAAAATATTTCAGCCTTTACTGCACTGAAGGGTTTGACTTTAATGCCATATTTGCAATATTTCTTCTAATTAAGAAGAGTGAGGAATACTACTAATTCAGCAGTAAAGTTAATTAGCATGACTATAAATGTTTATTTGTTTTTTAATAGCAACAAATGCCTTATAAATTACTCCCGTGTTCATCTATTGTAAAATCCTGCTGTTAGAGTAATTTGTAACACAGCTTTTTTGTACAATAGCTGTTGGCATTGTGAAAGTATGAATATGATTTTGGTGTGGGTTGTGGAATTGGAATAACCATGTTAAGTACTAAACATGCAAAATTTTAGACTAGGACTTGCCTTGTGAAAAAGATTAAAATAAATTTCATGTATACTGATGGGTATTGAACTGCTTAGTGTAATCTTTATTTGCAGTCAGAAACTTGCTTTTGCAGGCATTTCAAATCTGAAATAGATATGTTTTTCCTAAGACCAAATTTACTACATTTGAACTCTAGTAACTTTATGATAATTTTTGGCTTTTGAAATAAGTGTGGAAGCAGAAATTCTAGTTTTATCTGTTAGATTGACTGTAATTTCACAGATGCTTATGAAAACTTGAGAGCAAACTTTAATTTTTATTTAATTGAAAGGCTTTTATAACATTTTTTGGTAGCAAGTACTGTTTTTATAGCACTGTATGTGTATTTAATAGTTTCAAAGTGAATATTTGTCAACATTTGATTTAGAATACTGACATTTTAAAATTTACACCTTAATGCAGTTCTGCAGCTCTTACTTTCTGAAATAGCAAAATCCTGGAATGAAAAGATGCCTTGTAGTCCTGCTTCATTCAGGAAAAACACTTTGGACTGCACTTAATCCCATCTGAAAGGAGGGGAGCTGAGGAAATTCAGGTTTAAGACACGTAACGGAGAAGGAAAATAGTAAGGTGCAATTTCTTCAGTGAGGTGATTTCCTTAGAGGAAGATTGAGATTTGGATTTCTAACATGGAAACCTGCAATAGGTATGGAAGACAAAAGTATTTTGAAAATGACTAAAAGAGGGCTGTTTTGGGGGATGGAAGTGTTGTGGCAAGACAGAAAGGTTTTATATGCCTAATTCAGCCCACTCTAGAAAACTGAGAAATTGCCATCTCATACTGTCTTTTTTCCCCTTTTGTTTTAGGTAAACTTTGCCCTTGCGTTTTATAACAGAGAAATCTTGACTCTTAATACCTTAATCAGTGCTATCATCTTTTCTGCAACTCCAGTCTTTTCATAGTCTTTTCAGTCTTAATGCTGGTCAAACTTTATTGAGCCACTTAAATTGATTAAGGTTTTTCCAATTTTGCAACTTCATCCCTAATGAAATTAATTCCATGACCTAACCATATTCTCAGTGTTATTTCTGACTCAAGAAGAGAAGTTTGGAAGATTATCCAGCTGTTGATATGGTAGCTTCAGTATTGGCCGTATTCCCATGGAGAAGCAAATAATGTATGGAAACCAATGAACTTTTTCTTTTTAGGGAACAAGAGGAACAAAAAAATTACATGCACACTAAGATATACTGTTTGAGACAGTGAAATGTCACCATAAAGGCTGAATATGATTTACTTGTCCAGGAAGAAACTCCACTTCTGGGAAGTTGGGACTTCGGTATGAAAATCAGAGCATCTACTGCACATTTTTCAGGCTATTCTCTGCATAAAGCATGCATTTTCTGAGGATTTCTGAGTAAATATGTTTTTTCTTTAATAAGCGTATTTCTAACATATATGATTACTTTTGAACTTTAATCTTGGCTTCTGAACACACTATCTATAACTTTGGTTTCTCCAATAGTTCCCAGAGGGCAGTTACTTGGTTGATGGGGAAATAGTGCCTTAGTGAGGTTTTCTTTTATTACCCACTGCCTGCTCTATACTTCTCACAAAGATATTTGCAAATGTCTCATTAAAACAACAGATCCAAAAGAGTGGAAAGGTGATGTCTGATCTAACCCTCAGTGAAAAACCCTGGACTGCACAGACTGATTACAAATTAATTCTAGCTGGTGTAGAATAACCTGCAAAGCTATGGATTATGTTATCTTAGATTTAGAAGACTAGATCCAGATCTGACAAAGGCAAAGTTGCTTCACATTTTCTTGGTTGTTAAAAAAAGAAAAAAAATACCCCTAGAGTTTGAGCTGCATTTAGTTTGAATATTGATGTTGCACTGGTGAAGAGGATTAGGGGAAGAGGAGCAGAACACAATGATAGGCAATTTTTTCCTGGCTTTCAGACTCTTACTGAAGGCTAATTTCCTTTTCTCCAGCCTTAAGTGAATATCTGGGTCCTTGGGAAAAGGGCTTAATTTCATGAAGAAGAAAAAGTAATCGCTGATTTTAAAAATTGGTGTATGTAACTGAGGAAAGCTTGGGGCCGTAGGTAGGTTTGAGGTGGACTTCTAAAAATCAGTACGCTGTGAGCTTGCGTTGCTCTTCATGTGGTTATTTCTGCATTTAGTCCTGTTTGCAGTCACTTAAGACTTTGACTAATCAATGTATTGATGGCAAAGTCAGTTTAATTTCCATGTCCTGGAATGTTTATGTGTTGCTGGGCCCTAAAACAACTTTTGAAAGAATGTTGTTGCTCTTTCTTTTAAGTAGAATGCTTGATGGCTCTCAGGTCTGTTCACTATTCACAGAAGTAGAATGCTGGCTAATTATCATCATATAATAGCTTGGGTATAAAATGTGTGTATCCAGATACCCTTGAAACAAGTTGATCATCAAAACTTAGTCAATCTATTTTGAATTTTCCTAAAAAGTTCCATTCTAAAATTTCAGTTTTATAAATTGAGAAGGCCGAATTATTTGCTATACAAATTGGAAGTACTCTGTTTTAAATAATAGCCTATAATGTCAGTACTCTGTGTGTTATTGCCTACCTTTAAGCTTAGAAAAACAGATATTTGGCAAAGGTGAGAATAATAATAAACCAATTGTTATTAAAATGTCTTAATACATTTTCAGAGGGGATTTCCCATTCATGCGTAAGTGTGGTTGTACCTTTCAAAGCTTGATAAAGACAGCTTGTTGAAAGCTGAAGTATTTGTAGCACTCTTATAAAGGGGACTATATTAGGAAAACTTTGAGTGCATGTGTCCACTGCTTTTTCAGGCTCGCACATCTCACTCAGAGCCTCAGTGCAGCTGGTCTACATACTCATTCTTTGCCTGTATTTAAGATCAGCATTGCTGTGAATTAAAATGAAGGAATAACATACTGCTCAAGCTGCAAATTCCAGAGACTGGAGATTTTCACCAATGGAAATGTTTATATTTCTGCTTTAATTCTAAATGAAAAAAAATGTACAAATGAAAAATATGTAGCTCAAAAAATTGAGAACTGAATTAGTGAAGTCCTGCTAGAGTAGGTGATGGCTGAACCCCTGCAAGGCAAATGCAAAACAAAGTGCTATCTGCCTTCGGTGGTAAAAAGTTTTATCTCCTGTTTGAGAACTCTGTAGACACATCCATCAATTGGTCTGACAGGGAAATAAATTGGGTTACAGCACTGCAAGAAGTCCAGATTATGTTCCTGCTGAGCAATAACAAATTGTGGTGAACTTTATAAAAAGTTTCTTTCTGTTTTTCATGAAGTAATGTGGTATAGAGGGAGTCAGTGGTCACAAGAGACACTGGGGAAACTTCTGGAAAAGTCTGCTATTCTTCAATAAACAAAATATATGAAATTATAGATATGGCTTTCTTTTTCTATAGAACTACTTGTCTTCTCTGTGCCTTTATTAGCACATGAAATCTACATAAGGTGAAATTTTCTTTATTTGCTGCAAAATGAAAAAAATTAAACTAGTCTCCTGACTGTGAGATAATGTACTTGGGCTCCAGTTGTGACCAGCCATCATTAACTTCCTCTGAACACGGTAAGAGATGTAGCTAATTCTGCTGGGGCTCACTTGGGAACTCCAATTTTCCTCCAATAATAAAATAGAGTATTTTCATTCCAGTCATCTCATGTGTGCATTTCAAATAGACTGAGAGTTCAGTTTGCTTTCTTATTTTTGATTTGTTTAAAAAGGAGCTCTTATACACAGTAAGGATCCAAGTGCTTTTGAATGCAGCTGTATTCAGATTGAGTACCTCAAGGAATCACTGGTCTTCTCTCTTATCATTCCATCCTGGGTCTGAATATCCTTCAACCTGAAAAAACTTCAGAGTCATTCTTTAATGCCAGTGGGAAACTATTAATGTTTGAAAACAAGACCAGAGTTGTTTTCAAGCTTTGTGTACTTCAGCCATTCATTCCATTAAGGTGTCATTTTCTTCAACCAAGTATGAAAGAGGGAGAGGTTTCTGGTGTCAGGTTTCTTTGCATCCTCCTAAAAATCTTTCTGTTCATATGGAAAATTAACATTCTTTATATCTTTGCATGTATCTAGGTATAGACAAATAAAACCTTTAGCATGTGCGAGATCCTGGATGTTTTAACAAACAGGAATTAATTTCCTGTGCTAATTCTTTGGTGTCTCTTTTGAACCAGCTACATTTAACTATATATATATACAC
>VWZN01015879.1:681662-693179 GCA_013396955.1 Regulus satrapa | reverse complement strand
TTTGAATATATTCCACACATTCTTAGAATTGAAAAAAAAATAAAAGCAAGGAGAAATTTCCTTCCAGTTGGATATTCCTCTTATAGTGTAAGCATTAAGAACCATTTGCCACCTAATATCTTGTATATGTGGAATCTAAGCTATCTTTAAAAAATAGATACAAATGAATGCAATAGAAAAATAAAAGAGAAAGTTTATTAGACAAGGAAGGCTGATGTTGGTTAATGAAGTTTGGCATTCTGATCTGTTTTTAAAAGCCTTGTTCCTTCTTGGTAAGCAGTAGGGGTAAAATGTTTATCTTATGGGCTTCTGCTTTACACATTGCATGCTTGCCTTGAGGGATTCGAAACCTAAATAAACCTTAACTCACAAAAGATGTAAGTATGAGAAATCTCGTCCTTTTTCTGGAATGGCTTGGGGGCTGATTGTTTATTTAACAAGCTGGTGCCCTGATTTTGCCACTGACACAGTTCAACAAAAAATTCCTCACAGGCATTTAAAGTTGCAAAAGGGAAGAAAATTGAAAAGAAATATGTGAGTCAATGCGCAAAGCCACAAAGGTTTGTTGACCTGGGTGTTTTCAATATTTACTAACTATATCTAGAGTTGCAGCAGTAGAATGGTCTCAGAGAGAGGAATCAGTGATGTTGTGATATAATCAGACCAAATGAGATCTTCCTATGAGCTGTTGGTTGCTTGAGTCATGCACAGATGCTCACTCGGGAAGAGGGAAATCATGTCTATGGAAAGAGCCAGAAGAGTCCTTGCAAAAACCCTAACAGACTAATGTGAAATTTAACTAGTGCACGGGATTTGTGCCAGCTCATAAAAGGTGAATGTGTTTTATCCTTAGATGTCAAGATTGTTGAGTGTCTGAATTTGGGAATTGGCTTTGTTCTCTTTACTGAAGCAGCTGGGAGTTGTTGCAAAAGGCAGACGCAGATGTAAATGTTGCATCCCTACAATTAGCACTTCCCAGAAGTGTGTGAAGTGCCAAACCCATCTATAAAATCCAGGGCAAAAGTTGGTGCTGAGTTGATGGATTTTGGTGGCATATATGTGTGTGTTTTTAAATTTTGTTTGTTTGTTTGTTCTTGGCTTTTTTGTTTGTTGTTGTTTTTGTTTGTGTGTATTGGTTTTTTTGGTAGGAGAAGTACTTTTGAATGTTTTGAAACACTGATGCAAAACTATTTTCGTAGCTGCAAGATTCCCTTCCCACTGACTGGATTTTTTTGATACAAAACTTTATTCCCTTTTACAAACTTTTTCTAACAAAGAAGCATAGGCTGTTCATCAGGGAGGAGGGGTTTTTTGCTTGTCTAGTTTCTTTTTCTTTATTATTTCCACTCCTTATACCAAGATGCAAGAAGAGGATGTATGGTATGGTATGAACTGAGGAATGGGGAAATGGGTGGAAAACCCCTATTTATATCATTTGGAACTGAATAGGGAAGATTAGAAACAGTGGTTGTCCCACAGATATACTGTACAGTTGGGTGGAAAGGGAAAAAAGAAGTTAAAGGCTTCCTTTCATGTGGACATACTAATTTTTGTTGAGTTTCTGGAACTGTTTCTACAAGACTAAGCTATCACATTTCCCCCAATGAGATTTCTTATGGTTGCTTCATTTCAAGTCACAACAGGGTCTTCAGCAATTGCTTTTTGAGTTCCTTTTTTTGACATTAGGAAACTTGGATTCTGCTATAGTTATATTAAAATGCTAAACAAAAATCTTCAAATAAGCAAAATTTTCAATTTCTTTTTGTGAACCTTGGGTTTTAGTATGCACTGTTTCAATGTGATTTCATCTTGTGACCAGAAAAATCATTGGAGTTTTTCAGTGACAGCGTTAGAAAACCTTCTGATGAAAAAGGAAACAGCATGATTCTGAAATGTGCAAGCAGATTATATTAGTAATTGGTATGTATTTCATCTTAGGTAGTTCATTCAACTCTTTTTTACATTCTTGTAGAAATTATTTATTCATGGAAATACACATTTAAAGCATAGTTTAATACTAAGATTCATCAAAAACATGCCATACAGGTGAATCCTGAGTTGCAATATAACCCAGCATCCCAAATGCTCCTCCATGAAAAATCTTATTTGTCCTTACTTTACATGTAGGGAAGAATGGATGTGAAGTGGTTCAAGAAACTTGATTAAGAACAATTTGACTTTAATTTTTTTAAAGAACAAATAGTAGTATCTTCTTTTTTTATTCAAGTAGTTTTGACTGGAAAATAAGATAGTTTGTATAATTTCAAACTATATAATTTTCCTTAGGTAACTTCTTATGAATAGCTTTTTCTCTAGTGTTTTTCTAGTTTGGTGAAGGAGCTGTGAGGGAGTCAAGCAGGGAGAGCAGCACAGGCACCTCTTTAATGAAAGTTTTCCAACTGTTCTGGTCTTTATGTACTCTTTTCTAGATTTGATTTTTTCCCCCCCCTTTACTGAATAAAGGATTCTCCATTATTATCTACATTTGTAATTTCATTGTGTTTGACCTATTAAATACTGCATGCAGCAAATCTTTAATTTTCAATACTAAGTGGCTAAAGTTGAAAATGTGTCTCATAGAGTAACTGCAAAATGAGCTTTAAATTCTAATTAAAAATCATCTTATCAACAGTACATTTCACATTGTATAGTTATGGGTCTGATATTTTCTGAATTGGTTATGCCAGATTACTTTATAGTACATTGTGACTGAGAGGGAGCATGACTTTTTTGAACAATTTCTTTTTCACAGCAGGGAGACTTAAATTAGTGTGACTGACATCCTCCTAATATGCTTACAAATCTTTGGAACAATTGATTTGAAACTTGAGCATTTTTGTTCTGACTGAATAACAGCATAGGGAAAGAAGTTGGATGTGGATGCAAATTCACAGAGCTGTTTCTCTCAAATCCCAATCCAAGGTATATCTAAGCATATGTGTAAACTTAGATTATGAGTGTTGCTAAAGCAAGTGGAAAAACTTGGGCCCAGAAGGAACTGTCACACCTCATAAGAACAAAAATGAAGCCAGGACTTTACCAAAAAGTAAATTTACAAAATGAAGGCATTTAAATGTTTGAGAGAAATACATAAAAGAGGTGAGGAGAAAAATATTGCAGTGTTTGAAATTCTCCCAGGTAAAGGATCTAGCACATATTAAAAACTCAGTTAATGTCAAAGATGCTTTCTCTAGACTAAAATGTGGAAGTCTCCCTGGCCTAATCTCTTAAAAACTATTTTCCTTGGCCACGTAGCTGGTAATCTCCAAGATATAATACATTGTTTACTTGAGTAGGGATTCCTTTGTATGGAATACCACTAATATCCTGTTCCCCAGTGTCAGTATTAATTAACTTCCTTAATGTATTTAGTGTAAAATTTTTGCTTAAAGCTCTCTAATCACCTGTCTTTTGTATCTGGCCAGTAGGGTAGTGATAGCATTATAAAAGAAAATTTGGAAAGTAGTAGCCAGTGTTAAAAGCATCAGTCCAACAAATGAGTTGATAATCCTTGTGAAGAGTCATGTCCTTCCTGCTGCTGAGTGTGCACCTTATGCTGAGAGGCAGTTCACCTGGCAGTGTGGTAAAGGAAGTATATGGGATTAGGACTGCAGAACAAGCTGTCCAGAACTGTTAAACACTCATGAAAATGAGCATGATCCTGAGCTCCAAAAACTGGAACTACCTGTGAACTATACAGCAATTTATATAATATCTTGCTTTTCAAAGAGACTGTCAAAGGTAATAGAAATTAATTTGAGTGGAAATATATATGTGCATCCTATAAAATATCTGTGTGAGCAATGGTGTGGTCAGACTCAAAGTTCCCAAGCTCTGTATTTACACCAGGGAGGTGAGCATGGTGCTAATAACACCCAGGTCACAAGGTCAATCCCCCTATGGGCCATTCCTTCAAAAGCTGGGCTGATGATCCTTGTGGGTCCCTTCCAACCTAGACTGTTCTGTGGTTGTCTGATTCTGCTCTCATGGTTAATTGTTGATGTAAAATTTATTCTGGCCAGTGAAATTTATTCTGGACAGGAGTTGCTCAACTGCATTCCTTTAAGATCTTGCATTACTCTGTGTACTTGTTTTATCTTTGAGATACCTTAGAGCTTTTTAATTTAGGAATAGATCATCACTATGAAGAAACAGCTTTTCCTAGTTACTCTGAAAGTACCCTTTGGTTTGGAATGTTTGAAATAAGATGCACTATTGTAGTTGAAACATTTTCTAGTGAAAACATGAGTTTTTCTGAAGAGGTAATACTGAGTCTTGAGTAATACCAGACTTACCAGATTAGGAATACTTTTGCATTGACTCTCATGGTATCAATATGGCAGTGCTAAAGAAAGGTACAGTCCTTTCCCCTTAATCTACTTGTCTTGCCTTTTTCTCCTGTGACACAAGTGCTGTCTAGCTAGAACTAATGTGGGTTGAAGGGGAAGTCATTGTTAGCAAAGGTTTGTGAGTTGACTGAGCATATGCCTGTCCTTTGGTACCCCCTAATCTGTTGTGGGGCTGTTCAGTCAGCTGAGAATGGAGGTCTGGGGTTCAGCTGGCATTTAGCACAAGTGATGCTATTACCCCCACAGGGTACACTTACAGGACAGAGCTCAAGAGCTGTTACTGATCACATATTGATGTGTAGTTTGTTATGCCATGTATGAAGCTGGTGCATTGTTACAGGCAGGTTTGATAATAATGCATTTTTCCTCAGTAACTACACTGCATCTTGGTTTAAGATATTTAGAGATGCGTAAGGTGATGAGTTTCCAAAAGACCTAGGGAGGGCTATATAAATGCAGTTTTTGTGACATTCTTCTCTGAGAGTCTCACCTGCTAATTTGCTATCAAAACTAGAGAAAAACTCTCCTGTGCTTGTATGGTGCTGCCTATGCTCCTCTAAGTGTTCCAAGTTGGGCCAGGGGGTGCAATAACTGCTATTCCATGAGGACAGTCCGTAGTTGTATCAAAATCACTGTCATGTGGCACCCACTCACACTGAGGCATTAACCCAGAACAGCCAAAGATCATCTCTTGCAGCAAAAATATTCACATGGCTCCAAGAAGTAGCTCAGTTGCTTTGCTTTTTCCTTCAGTTTTTATGCTGTTTTGCTATTTCCTTGTTGTTTTTATGGCCTCTTTCATTTTACATATGCCCACAAAACAACAATAATCAGAAGGTAATGTAGATTTACCAAACCCCAGTTTCTAGAAAGCATGTTACCACAAAGGTCTGACCTAGCCTTGGGATCCAAGTAGGGTAAAAATTAATGTAAAAAAAAAATGCAGTGTGTGGGTTTATACTGGAAGGAGTTGAAAAGCCTGCCCCAATGCTACCTTGGAGCCAGTTACCACTTTATAGGTCACAAATGTGCCATCTTAAAACTGGATCCCCAAAACAGCTACACACCTGCAGTTCCTGTGAACCTGAGCCTGTGGGACTCTTTGTAGTATGAGGCATCCCTGGCAGTGGCTAGAGAGGGGGTGTGCACCTGTTTTCTAGGTGTTGGGGGTTTGTTTCTTTTTGGTCTTCATATAACTGGAAGTTTTGTCCTTTCCCCCCAGTACTCCTCAGTTTTTTGGGATCAATCTTTTGAGATTTAAGTGGTAAAAATTCCTTTTACACGTATGGTTATTGCAGAGAATGGGGTCTTTTGGGCTGGTTCTTATATAGAACCTGTACTGCCAGGTTTGGCATGTCAATCCACCATACTGACTCTTGAAGTCCTGCTCATCTAGTCCTAGAATCATTGCTTTTGTTACCACCTGCACATGGTGTACTTGCATGGTGTGGGGGCTGAGGAGTGCATTGTGCCTCTCTCAGCAAGTGTTTCTGCAGTCAGCACACCTTGTGGCTACAGGCAGCCTAATGGTTCTCTTTTTCCAAAGAGCTGGAGCTTTAGTGTATATTCATACTTTGTAGATATCTTATTTCACAAAAGCTAGAGCAGCCTAAATGGCCACAAAAGGTAAACCAGTCTAGCCTTTCCAGTTTTACAAAAATTCTCTTGAAGTCTGAGAAATTTGACATCTAATAAAATAATGCTGAATCATGTGAATGTGTTGCAGTCTGTGAAGGATTGGAACTGGGATGCTGACAGCTCTGAAGCTTATTTTAAAAGTTGGTAACAGTTCAAATCTCATCAGCTTCTGATATTTCATCTGTTTCTTTGGGAGGATGGAATAAATGTCTCTGGACACAATGCCAAGATTGAATCTTTTGGAGGAAGACTTGGATGAGAACTTCTTTCTTCTTCTGACCTGATCTCTTCTTACCCATTGTGATATTATACAAATTGAATTTCAGGGCTAGTGAGCTAAGGATTCTGCAGTGGTCAGCAGAAGTGTCTTTCCATCTGATTACCCTTGGGGTCAGAAGCATGTAATATATTCAGGGGGGTTTCTAATCGAACGAAATTCAGAATATGTGAGGGTTGTAGACAGCAGCTGGCCCCAGCAGAGACTAACAGATTTGCTGAGAACCTGCAAAGATCTTGGCAGGATGTCAACAAAGATACTGCAGGGTTGCTAGATGCCAGGAAAAAGAGATCTTTGGTTTGCAGCAAGGAAAATGGTATTTAGGGAGGATGTGATGTAATAAATTACAGTAATAGCACTGCAAACAAGTCTCATCCAAAAGTATCAGAGACTGACTATAGCTGGAAAGCTGTGTACTCATTTTCATTGGTGAAGAAGCTGAAGTGAATGCAGGTGAAAAGCTATGCTTTCTTATAGTGGCAAAATATTATTATAGCCAGGAAAAGTAGTAGCTGAACTCCATTTTGGAATTGGTTTTTAAATTTAGTTAAGATTAACAGGAACAAAAGCAGTGATGAGAAAGGGATGTAAATGATTTAAAACAGTGGGAAATAGAAGAATAGAATCTGAATGGTTAAAGTAGAGACATTTGTGAAGAAGGTCGTAGAAGTATTTGCAAGGGTCTTACTGTCTTTCTGGGATGATAAGAAGTTGAGTCTTTGCAGCATCAGAATTTGCTAGCTTGCTGTATCCAACTACAAATTTAAGTTTACTCTGCATTTGCTTAGTGAATTGCTCTGGCAAGATACGTAGATATTTCTCTGAAAGCTGTAAATATTGTCTGGCCATTTACCTGATTGAGTGTAACAGTGTGTGCCACCTCCACACCTGACCATTAGATGATTTGAGAGGACTTTTAGGTCAGTCTGCATGATTTTTTTGATTTGTTGTGCTAAGGTGTTCTCCCTGCTTCTTCAGGAGAATTTTAGTAAAAAAGTGCTCTCCAAAGAGCCTGTCCAGGATAAGTATTTTACTTGAAGCAAAATTCTGACTTTTAAAAAGACAGCTTCTCAAGGAGACAAAAGAAAACAGGTTCTCATCTAATTGGCACATTAGACATGGCACAAAGAATAGCAACTCTAGTGGGGAATGTCTACATGAAAAATTTCTGCCCTGTAAGATAAGTTTTTCTCAGAATTTCAGAAATTTTGTTTATATTATTTCAGGTGGATTTCTTCTTTGTTTACCCAGTAAAGCAATCCCTGTTACTTATCATTGTTCTTAGGCCTTGATTTGGTGAGGTGATTACCTCATTAGGTTAATGCTTGGTACTGGCAATCTGTCTTAAGTAGATGGCTTTTATTCCTGGCAAGATGCCAGCAGATGGGGGGGAAGCAGCTGTTCCTTGAGATGGCAATAATAACAAAATGCCAACTGATAAAATCTTCCTGACTTTTGCTGAACTGAAAAAGGCCATTAACAGCTCTTGGAATTTCTTGGTTTCTTCCATACTTGAATTCCAAGAGAAATAATGTGGCAGGCAGGATACCATTGAGAAAGTAGTGCAAGGGGTACTGGACTGAAATGTGTACATTGAAAATGCCAGATGGTGGGGACTCAGGAGAAATGCAAACTGCAGGCTATTACTAAAATACAAGGATGGCAAACAATTATTTATCAGTATATGGATCTATTTCAAAGTAGGAGACAATGTGGGCTGGTTTTAAAACTACTGAGTGGACCAAATCCAACTTCCTACTATGCTACCAGCGTGCTCACAAAATAGTGACTTCAAATAGCAGTCTGAAACTCAATAGTTTTGTGATAGCTATCCAAGCCTTACAGAAACTTCCAACCACTTGTTCTTTCTTCCTTTAGCACAAGCATCAAGCAGGTAATTGAGCAGGGAATATGTTTCTGTTGATGGTCTCCATGTGAGCACTCTGATGTAGAAAAGAGAAAACCCTGAAAATCTCTGAACCCTTGGGATAAACTTCTGCTTTTCAAGATCCTGTTAGAGCAGGGAGGCTGTGGCAGCAGACTTGTCAGTGTGGCTTCAAAAGCCATGGGAAGCTTTTGACACCAGCTGTTGTGTGTAGGAAGTCTATAAATTGACTTCCTGCCACAGGAGGCCTCCAGCAAGTTCATCTGGAATATTATTGGGGAAATCCCCACCTTTCATCTTACCAACAGAGCAAATCTGTTTGGCCCGGGGCTGGGGAAGGGGTTTGAGCTGGTACAATCCTCGTGCCAGCCAGCATGATACTGATGAATTAAACTGCTGTGGGTGGGGACTTCAGTGTTTTGTTGAGGGAGAGAAGGCATTCTTCTTTGAGTAGGATACACACATGTCCATCGTACTCTTTGTTTTTAAAAACTCTCAGATGCAACAACACTTCTTTCACCATGTCTCAGATAACATCCAACAATGTATTTTCTTTTCCCCCACCTCTTTCTTTGTTTTCAAGGCAGTTATGTGCTATCCCTTGTCTTCAGGATGGATGTATACTCCCTTTCCAACATTCAATTCTCTTTACAATAATCCTTATCTAACAGTTTTGGAACTGTCCTTTTCCAACAGGATTTAATTTCCTTTAAAAATTGCACTCTCACTGAATCAATAATCCAAGAAGAATCTCTGGCAAAGGATGGGTTTTGGTGTGGTAGGTGTCTTAAGACTTAGTAGCTAATATCTTTGGTGGATCTCATTATTTAATTGAAGTTTAACTCCTGAGTTGCTGAGTTCAAGCTTCTTGCATTTCCTTTCTGTCCCTGAGGTATCACCCTGTTTTCTGCCAAGCTGAGGTGTATAATCTCAAATATATACATTATCTTCTTCTGTATTGCTAAAGATTTCCTTTACTCATGTGGCATGTTAGATAGGTTTGAGCTCCTCTAGGTTAAAAACTGAACCTGAATATGCTGTTTCATACCAAGAAGAGTAATTCTTTCACATATCTGTGGTTTTCAAACACAGTCATGAATACTGAAATGAGGAGTAAAACTCCACAATGAGATACTTTGAAAGTTTATCCTGGCCTAAATCCATCCTTGATTCCTTTGGTGTGCAGGATAAGGCTATGTTTATAGTGAAATGTGAAATATGGAGAAAGCTAAAGGTTCAAAAGCCTGGAGATGTTTTGAGCCTTGTGGAAGTTGGTAAAGTGGAGGAAGTGTAATTTGATTTGGAAAAGCAAAGTGCAATGCCTGAATTTTCAAAAGTGTGTTAGGCTTAGCTTGTTTCAGCATAATGGATTCTGGAAATTGCATTTAAATGCAGTTTAGAAAACCTGTTCAATAAAGCTTTCTGACCTTGTTGACTTTTGGGGTTGGGAGGGTGAGGCAAAAATAATAGCAAGGAGGGGAAGAAAGGAAACCAGGAGTTGTAGTAATTCTAAAACCATGCTTTATTAGGATTGTGATCCATTATGGTCATTGCTATATAAGGAAGATATAAAGCTCCTAGAGAGCATCCAAAGGAGGGAAATAAGGATGGTGAAGGGCCTTGAGAGAAAAGCCACTTGAGGAGCAGTTGAGGGCATTGAGTCTGTTCAGCCTTGGAGAAGAGGAGCTGAGGCGAGACCTCATTGCAATTACATCTTCTTGTGAAGGGAAGAGAAGGGGCAGGCAGTGATCTCTGCTCTGTGCTGGATACCCAAGGGACTGGCCTGAAGTTCTGTCAGGGGAGTTTTAGGCTGGATATTAAATAAAGGTTGTTCATCCAGAGGATGTTTGGGCACTAAAAAGCTCCTCAGGGAAGTGGTCATAGCACCAAACCTGGCAGAGTTCAAGAATCATTTAGTCAATACTTTCAGGTATGTGCTGTGACTCTTGTGCAGTGCTGGGAGTTGAACTCAACCATTGTGGGTCCCTTCCAAGTCAGCATATTCTGTGATCCTGTAATTTAGGGACCCCTGACTTTAGCTGCTAACTGGAACACTCTCTAAAGCACTGAAGGCTGCTTTCCTACTGAGTTCCAAAATCCAAAATATATAAATATAGGTTCAAATGCCCCAGATCATAGACACCAGATATGAGTAGTACAGATGTTTGTCCTGTCTCAATGTTCTATCATGTGTGGCTGTGTGGGTAATGAGAACTCTTGCAGTAATAGAGTTCCACCCTGTAAAGGCAATTCATGTGTCTGGATATGGGGTTTGTTCTGTCCTTTTCTGCTTAAGGCAGTGGGGTCCAAACAGAGTCTGCCCCACTTGTCAGTAAATCAGCCAGCAAGTCAAATAACACTACCAAGGAAAAAACTCCCATGAAATTCTACCCCCCCTTAAATTAATTTCATTTCAGGGTAAGGCTGAAGATGGGCAGAGCTTAATTATAAAACTCCTGTGACATGCTGTGGTAATTTGATCTGTGAGACTTGTCTGTCTGTGTGTGTGTATTTTGGAGGGATGGTACTGGGTAAACAGTCTGGGGTTCATACACAAACTCTCTTAGAACTCCCTTGTGCCTTTCTGTACAATTACCTGATACATGCATCGGAATGGTTTGTGCATACATAAATACAGAGCACTCATAGGAAGTGTATGGATATCATTTAGAAAACACTGTTGAATTTTTGGCTTATGTAGGCACATTCTGTGGCCTGACAAGATTACTCCCGTTGGAGTAATAACTAGAAGTTTTGCTTATTTAGGGCCTGTTCCTACTCCCTTTGAAGCCAATGGCATAATTCCCAGTAATGTTTAATGGTGCTGGGTCAAATCTTTAAGGATGACAGAGTTTGATGTTGGAGGTCTCAGCCAGTACTTACTGGAGTACACAGGGGTTTCCTCAGTTATTTCAGTGAGCAAATTGCCATTATTTTGTGAAAAGAATGATTTAAAAAACATAATGGTGTTAGTGTTAAACTTCAAAAGGAAGAAAGTAGATTAAAAGACTTTATTCTGGCTGATACCACACACTTTTTACAACACTAAAACATTCAGCTCAAGTAAGTTCCCAGAAGCTGGAACAGCTGTATCGAAAAGCAATGAACTTGTTAAATTGAAAAGGACATGTTGCATTGCTGCCACATCTCTTGTGACTTCTGAATGCATTTCACTCCTCCTGTTGCAAGAACAGCCGTTCTTATGGTATCTCAGCCTTCATGCTTCTGGTCTCAGCTGCTCTGGCACTATATCATCTGCAGGGAAAGGGAGATGATGAAGAGAAATTTTGCAGCTGCTTGAGAAAAATGCTGGCTCTTGCTAATCAAAAAGACCAGTACCATTGCAGATATAAAAAAAAAAAAAAAAA
>VWZN01015879.1:646926-680317 GCA_013396955.1 Regulus satrapa | reverse complement strand
TCCTTCCCCCGGGCCAGGAAAATTCACAAAGGCACTTAAACTGTACAACAGCATCACTTAACTGCTCTTGTTGAATTATATTATAAATGAGCCATCACAGAAGCCTCTGGGGAGCTTTGGGTTGAACACTTCAAAGTGATAGAAAGCTGCTTTTCTTGGTGTTGTTTTAAAATCTATTTTTATATTTGCACCAAAGCAGAGAGGAAGCAAAAAAATCAATGTTACAACATTAGCCAGAGAAATCTGCCCCAGCAACACAGTAATACCTTTATCTGCACCAATGATGGATGTTGAATTTTGGTATAGTTCTGAAAGTTCATAGTGTTTGTCAAAACTAGTGGGGCTGATTTTCTTTGTGGTTTTTTTTTTGCCACATTATACCTGTAAAATATTCCCAAGGAATGTAAGTTCTAATTTGTTAAGGCTTTATACTCCCACTTTGCACAGGAACGAATAGCTGTAAAAGGAAAGAAATGGCAAATCAAGCCAAACTGAAACATGAAGACTTCCATATTTCCTAGGCATCATACAAAAAAGGCAAAACATTTTAAATAAATATTCTAACCTAGGGTTTCAACATGAATGAGTCGCTCTGCTACTGATGTTTGTTGATGGTCAGATTTGTGGGCAGGAACANTAAAAAAAAAAAAAAAAGGAAAAAAAAGAAAAATGCCTTTGTTTTTCAATGTGTTTTAAACACATATACTTCGGTATTTCAGGTTTGTTAAGATAGATCTTTAAAGGGATGAAGTAAAAATACAGTAGACTGAGCAGAAGCACAGAAAGCTGCTAGAGGGTGTTGGCATTTTCTCTTTCTTTGGTTCAACAAATCTATTGACCTAGTGGGTGTGAAGGAGGTCCATCTGTTTTCCCACAGGTCTAAAACGAAAGCAGAGGAGGACATGGAATTTACTGTGTGTATTAATATTTGAATACTGCTGTTCTACTGGGTTGCTTTAACTGAAGGACAGGAAACACTTTTCCTGTCTTGTTTTCTTCTGTTTAGATCTGATCACATGCAGTTACAATGCACCTAAGTACATGGAGCAGTCTAAGTCACCAGTCAGACTGCCACAGTGCTTGGCTGGATGCTGTTGGGCCTTCATAATGTGCATGGAATATCATCTGTGTGACTTAAGCTTCTTTTGGTCCATAAATCTGCACCTGGAATATCTGCTAATCTTTCACAGAAGTCAGGCCCAATGATCCAGATGTCCTTCCCCTTTCAAGGGGCAGCATCAAGACTTCCAAACTTCCTATATTTTAAAGGCACATCCCAGAGCCCCAGCATTTGATGTGGCCACCCTGTGTGTGGGAGGCAAAAGATTCCACTTGAGATAATATGAATAACACTGAGCTCTTGAAATTAATGAAGGAAACAAATGTTTCCCTATTGCTCTTTCATTGCTGCCCTAAAGCATCCTCTAGGCTTAGGAGTGTAGGGTGGCTACCTTCTGGGTAATCCACCAGATAAAAAAAAATCAGCAACCTGATACCGATGTGGTTTTTAAGCCTCATCACTGGAAATGGAGATTCTGGCTGTTAGTGTTACACTAAAGATCTGTGTTTATGATTTATGATGCTTCCCTCTTTTCCTTGTTTAGTCTCTCATGCAATTGCAAATTTTACAGCAGTTTGAATGGTTGTCTTGTCTACTTCAGAAGATGACCATAAATTTTAATGAGTAACTCTGCACCAATTCAACAAGACCCAGGTGAATGTCTTTTTGTACTATGGTTGCTGGAGCCTGGCTCAACAGCTTTTTTGTTGGTAATCTGAATGCTTGGCTTTGGAAAGAGGTGAACCGGGGAGAGTTGTTGAGATCAGAGGAACTGCTAGGTTGTTCTGGGACTGAACTGTGTGTCCAACCCACCACCATCCTGCAATGTGACGCTGGATCTTCTAGGACATCTGCAAGCCACTCCTGCAGCTCGTCATCTTCTTATTTCTAGGGCACTGCGCTCTGTGTGTGGCTTTCAACAGTGGGCTTTGCAGAGTTAGGAAGACTGGTTGCTATTTCAGAGTCTGCTTAGAAAATTATTAATTTTGTTTTCACGTGTGTATTTGATCATAAATATGAAAGTGTGTTAATAGTACAAGTATGTATATACAAAACAAGTGTGTGTTTAGTATTTAAGTCTGTAGCAGAACCCCCATTAAGTGGAGGAAATAGAGTATAGACATTATTGCAAGAGTATCTACAAAAAAATCCATGGTGTGTATTTATAAAAGGAGGTTCTTTATCCAGATGTCCCCCTGCACTCCTTAGGGAATGTCTCTGATTGGTCTCTGAAATTTATATTGTNAGTAATACCTTTATCTGCACCAATGATGGATGTTGAATTTTGGTATAGTTCTGAAAGTTCATAGTGTTTGTCAAAACTAGTGGGGCTGATTTTCTTTGTGGTTTTTTTTTTGCCACATTATACCTGTAAAATATTCCCAAGGAATGTAAGTTCTAATTTGTTAAGGCTTTATACTCCCACTTTGCACAGGAACGAATAGCTGTAAAAGGAAAGAAATGGCAAATCAAGCCAAACTGAAACATGAAGACTTCCATATTTCCTAGGCATCATACAAAAAAGGCAAAACATTTTAAATAAATATTCTAACCTAGGGTTTCAACATGAATGAGTCGCTCTGCTACTGATGTTTGTTGATGGTCAGATTTGTGGGCAGGAACAAATCAGAGAATTACTTTAACCTGCCTCTGACCTAGGGCTGCCCAAAGACATTATGTGCAGGAGATGCCCTTGAGAAACAATTCCCTGAGCTCAAATAGTAGTGCCTATTCATAACTTTGTAAAATTTTCATATTGTCCTTGAAACCCCTTGGAAACACTCTGCCTGTCATACAGCAAAATAGAAGTGTTATCTGTAAATTCAAAAACTTTTAAAATATTGTCTAATACAACATCATAAGATCACTTCATATGGATTCACTCCTTATGTAGTTACAAAACCTGGAAAAAAAAATATCCAGTCCTCCACAGCACAGACATAGAAGGTGAATGGATCAAAAAAATTAATTTTTGACTTAAAGTTAATCTTAAGATTGGGCTCTTTATGGCAATATTCAATTCAGACATTGCTGGCACTGACTAAGATTGATATTTCAACAGATCCAAACTGATGTGGGAAAGAAGGGTATTTCCTTGCCACACAGTTTTTATTCCACAGGAGTGAAAGATCAGGAAGGATGGAAGTTGGAAATAGTCATCCCATGACCGTTATTAGTAGTTCAGTGAATTTTTAAATGGGCAAAAATGCACAAAAGGTTCTTCAAGGAATAAGTGAAATTAAGATTTGCTGTTTCTTGGAAATTGCTCTTGTTTGGGCTGCTGTGCTCCCTGTATCATATTGATGGTTCTTTAGCAGAGTGGCCTGGTTTCAGCAGCTCTTCACTGGAATGGATGGATACTGGTATACTGGGTTTCCTAATTTCCCGTATTTTAATGCAAAAAAGTGTCTCTTTCTTTCATCTCTTTTTAAAGAGAAGAGAACAGAAGTTAAAAAAGAACATCCTCCAGCTTCCTATCACAGAGCTTTAACCATAGCCATGCTTCAGTCTGTGAGACGGTGTATAAGAATTCAATTCTAGTTTTCCATAGGGTACCATTACAGAGACTGGTTTTTTGTTTTTCTCAAAATATAAGCTAATGATATTGTCTTGAACACAGAATTGCATCAATTAGAGATGAAGGCTGATTTATTATCATACTCAACTATAAAATTTAATAGACCAAAAAATGAATTACACTTAGTAACCAATGGGAAGCTGTTCTAATCTAAGCAAAAGGGAAAAACCAACTTCATGAAGCAACCCCACCACATTTTTCATTGATTAATGTAATTCATAGCCTTTGACAGTTGCCCAGGAAATGCTGCAGAAATTTGCATCAGACAAGTACTAATTTAAAAGGAAAGTTCTCAAGCATCTACTTAGTATGGATAGTAAAATCTTCACTATTTTTTTCCATTCCTGCTACTGACTGGGAATCTGAGGTTAGTTCAGAAGGAACTGCGGCCTGAGAGTCTTGATGTTACTTTGAGTTGTATCTGTCTTCTAAAGCTTGTGTATAACTTGTTTTCTTTGTATGTATGCATATCTGGTGGTAGCAAAATACAGAGGCAGGCGCACCCACAAGTTTATACACAGGAGTTCTTGCCTTTCCAAGAGTAACTGTAATGTTCATTTTTCAAGTGTTTCAAAATACTGTTATTCAAGTTTTGTGAGTGATGCATATGAATCTTATAGGCATATTACCAAGTTGGTACCCAGCTTTAAGCTGAAAAGAAAATAGCTAAATCTTAACCAATTAACATTGGTTACAAAACCAATATAGTGTGTTTGTGTTATAATTAATGCTACATTTTACTTATTCCATAGTGTTTATTAAGAAATATATGTTGGGGAAATGGAAAAAAAAAAAAGGGAAACATTGTTATTCAAAAAAGAACACTGATCCATTTATGAAAGCAGCCTGTTGCAGTGGTTCTCCAGTTATGCTTGGGCACTGTGCAAGTCAAGTGAATAGGCATCCTTATGCCTACTCATTTCTCATTTGCATACAATTTATATTTATCAACAGTAACATGATTAGAAAAGCCTGCTGGAAAAAGTAATTTTTTTTTTTTCCTTATGATTTCTCTGTCTAAGGCTGAAGAACAGCCCTGGGGAGTGTAAATTTACTCATCTAACACTGTTGTTTTTTTTTCTTCCTAAGCACTCTTCTCCCATATTAATCTCCCATCGATTCTAATAACTGTAGCAGTTCACAAGACCACAGTAGTGTGTTTTCCTTGCTATTGGGAGTCATCGAAGAACCCAGCAAACCTCAGGTTCTGGCTCCCTTTTGAACACCATGGGCACAAACCAGTCGCAGTCAGGATTGAGAAACCTCTGTGGTGACATTGTTTCAGAGGCTTCCAATGTGAGCAGAATTCAGAAATTTAATTGGTTATGCAACCTATTACTGCAGCACTTCACATTGAGTGGCACTAAGTAATTACACTGTAACTGCTGCACGACTGTTGTAATTTTTCATGCAGCTCTGTTACATGATAACACGATAACACTGATGCTAATGCTAGCATTGGGTTAGGCAGCTAAAGAGGGGATTACAACCCAGAAGTGCTAATAGCATGTTGTTAGGAAACAGCATGCCAAGGAGTCATTATAAATGAGAGTAAAAGAATAAAATGAAAACTACAGTGGGAAGTTGGAAAATACTTATTTAAGGCAAACTGGAGGCAGAGGGTATTGTACTGTTTTTAGTGTATTTAAATCCTTTTTAAAGGGTATAGACTAAGAGGTCAAAAAATCATGATGATGTGAAAAACAGTGGGAAGTAATGGGCCTTAGAGCAGTCACCTCATTTAATGACTGCAAGGTGTCTTCAAATAATGCATCTGCTGGGTTTGTGGAGTGCTTCTTTGGCATACTTCCATAGATGTTTTTCTGAAAAAGAGTAAATTGATATTCCTAAAAATACCAGAGGGTCTCCTGAGTAACATGAAAAGAAGAAAAGGGCTCCAGATGGTGGTGACAGGGATGAGATAGCAGACTCTTGCAGTTCTACAACACCTGAGGCAAAGAAGGTCAAAAAGTGGTGTCGTTCTGCATGGACAAAGGGCCTCTGTACCCAAAGCACTGTGACCTCTCCTTGGTAATTAAATTGGTTTCCTTGAAATGTTATACATACAAATGGCAGCATGCAGAGATTGGGATTTTCACAAGTACATGCAGAATGTGATAAATTTCCTGCCACACTATCATCACAGTGACATACACACAAGTGTCAGCAAGCTTGCTTTATTCTGTACCCATATGTGGCAATGGGAACAGCACAGGGATCTGAGGGGGAGAGGACAGGCACAGGGCTGAGGAGGTAGCAGGGGCTGCTCCCTTCGGAGCCCCAGGTGAGCCAGAGACACCCAGGGCAGATAAGGACACAGGGGTCTAAGGGCCGGAGACATTTACGGCACAAGAAGCCCCTTGGAGAGTGGTGCTTGTGTGCATGTTTGTGGCCAGAATATTGCAGGGGAAGGATGAAGCCATACTTGCAGTCCAGCTCCTCTCTTGTTCACTCTTGAGTGAACTACTGCTGCTTTTGCATGTCTCCCCTCCCTTCAGAATACAAGATATTTCTAGGTGGAATATCTAGATCTCTTCAATTAACTGTTACGCCTGTTATGCTTTGTTGTACTAACCACTTGCCTACATTTGAGGACTGAAAATGAGGATTTTCATGTTAGCTACACATGCAAAGGAGTTTTGTGCACGCCAGTATATGGACATTAGACTGTCTGGTCCTTTCTAGGTAAACTATAAGAAATATAATAACAAATATTGCCACACTTATATGCATCAGCTTCTCAGTCCAAATTTCTGCTTATGGGCCAAAAAATCTAAAAGAAACAAGTAGTTATAAAAACTAAACTGAGGATTTGAGAAGTTTTTCCCCCACAAATTATATGTGGGTTGAAGGAAGGGGGCTCAAGTAAATTTTGAGCTAATTATTTAACAGTAAATAGTAGTGTTTTAAATACAGAGGCATGAATATCTTTCTTATGAACGAACAAAACAAAAAGTCTCTATTCGAAAATAATTTTTCAAACACAGAGTACTCAATTTTTAGTTATTTTTCCCTCCTGGGAGGAGGAAAATAACATCTGGTTTCCATTCATTTTGTCTGAAAAACATCAGGAATATTAAACCTGCTCTTTTGCTAGTGAAGGTTAAGGTCTTGTAACATGCCTATTATGATTTCTTACACCTCAGCAAAATCATTAATGAGTGTTTTCTCTCTGAAATACTAATTAATTATTTTAAATTAGTTCAAAGTTAATATAAGTATATCTGATTTAGTCTCATCTTTTTTTTTTCATGGTCATGTCTCAGGGGTTTTCACCTTTTTGCTAATTTTTACAAGGTCTCTCTCCTCTTTCAGTACCTAACATTTGGGCAAAACCTCTCTATCTCCAGGAAACACTCAGCCTTGTCAGATATAAAGAATCAATGGACAAATCCAGTGGTTTTCTTATGAAATTGACTGTTTCCAAGCAGTGAGGCAGGTATGACCCATTGTTTAATGCTGAATTCCAGAGTGAAGTATTATTTATTTGGCCTAAGGCAAAACAAACCCTTCAGGTTTTTCCAATCTTGATCTGTGCATCTGCATTTTTACATGCTGCTCAAAAAGCACTGATGATCTTATGTAGTATCTGTTTCCGTTCTTTCTTGTGTTGGCAGTTTTTTCTTCTTTATCTTTTTGTCAGACCTGATGGCAAGAGTGGCATTTGAGATTGTGGAACAGTCTAGCATAGCTCTCTTACAAGTAGATTGTTCAATTATTAGTGTAAAAATTTTCATGCTGAATATTTGCTGTACATTAAATATCTTGGAAAAATAAAAGGGCATCAAGTCTGATTTCTAGTCAAAACCATTTGTGAAAGTACATCCCATAATTCTATATTCCAGGGTGTGGGGAGCATGGGGAATCTTGGAACACCTTAGGAAGTTGTTCTTAAAACTGATGCTCTCAGAGAAAATCTTTGAAATCTGACATAAATTTCTTCATTAACTTCTTTACAAGTTAGTAATGTTTTTGGGAAGTGTGTCCCTTTTCTGTATTGTATTTCAGCTGAAATGCCTTCCTAATATTTACTCACTCTGCTAAAAGGAATTTTCCCACTTTCTCTTCTACTAATATGCTTTTGTATTTCCAGGAGGACTTCAAGTCAGAGATGGTTCTGGGTTCAGGGATTGCTTTTGCTGCTCTTTCAAGACATTGACCTAGGATGGATTTGATCAAAGCCAAATATCAAAACATATTGGTTCATAATTGCTCAGTAAAAGCCACTGACTTCACCTAAGGTTGAGTGCTTGCTCTAAGCATCACCCCAGGGCATCCAGGTGCTCTTTGTGTTCTCCTTGGAATCACCTCTGCTGGCTGTGCAGATGTGAGACAAATCAAAAAATAGATATTTTCTGGTGCAGACATAATAAGAAATTAGGAGAACTTAGGACAAAGGTGATACAAACAGGCTTTAAGGGCTGTGCAAGGCAGGAGAAAGCTGAGACTGAATCATGAGGCAGGTTTTCTTCTGATCAAGTGAGGCTGAGACTGCAAATGGGAACCAGTGAGTATGGAGGCTAAACTGGAAGAAAAGCATGTGGTCAGGAAGACTGTGGAATGAGGGATAAGTGAGAACAAGAAAGAAACTAGACAGCTGGGGTAGAAGTTTATACGCTGAATGCAGTGGGGTGAGACAAGACTTTGGATAAATGGAGTGGTACCTGGGTCAAGAAGAAACCAGGAGCTCTTACAAGATACCAGGAGTCATCATAAAAAGGTTGTGTTGTGCGAGGTGACATCCATTGTTTGTGAAAGTTAAATTTGTTCTTCTTGTCACAAAAATTTTGAGGTCTATTGTTAAAGCACTTGATGTCTTCCCTCCAGTGGCTGGTGAATAAAGACAGCCAATGGACTGTTTCTGTGGCCATGCTCTCCCTGTACTATGCTCAGTTTAGTGCTCCTGTGTTTCCATCCCCTGTTCTTTGGAACCATGTTGTTGTTCCTGTTGTTGTTTCTTTCATGTGAACTTGCTTCCTGGGGAAGCTAATTTCAGGCATTTTCTACCTTTTGGTAAATTGAATTTGCAGGTGGGACAAGTTTAATGTATCTGTAATAAATACTAGATTCATCCACTCTTCTGTAGCAGTCAGTGGTGGCATTAGTTTAGCACTAGACAGTATTTCTGAAGTTGTGTTTTGAACTGTCACTATTTTCTAGGACAGCTCTGCACAACAAAAAGGTAGCTCACACCTCTGAGTGTTGGGGACTCAACTAAGTCTAAATTAAGTCTAAATTAGACTCAAAGTCTAAATTAATTGCTGAAGATGAGCCTTAGCTGATTCTTTTTGCATGAATGTGGAAGTGGAGAAGGACAGCAATGGTTCAAGTTCCAGGTCAGGCTGTGCTGCATTCCAGCAGCAAAGGGTTCCTTAACTATAGGCATTGCTGAGGTTGCTGGGTTAGGCTGATCCCAACTGGATTGGATGGACCAGTGCTGTGAAGTCTTCCTGACATGACAGGTTGTGCTGTGTGGTGTGGCTTCACTAGTGGGAGTCTATGCAATTTCAGACAGCTTGGCACTACGCTCTCTTTCTGTGTATTAACATATATTTAAGTATGCAGCACAAATCCTGCTTTTAATGTCAGCTCAACTTAGAGCAAGTTAACTGAGTAAATAAGAGTAGCTTTTTTTGTAACTGTCTTTGAATTTGGCTTCATGACGCTAACACTGTTTTCCTCCAAAGTACTTATTATATTAGAAAACGCTTTAAGTATGTCAGCCAGCCAAAGGCCTACAGCTGCAGTCTGATAATAAATACAAGCTAATGAACAGAATTTTACTATCTGTAGTGCATCTCTTTATTCCAACAGAACATAAACACATATCAAATAGGGCATAAGATCTCATTTTCTACACCAAGTGCTCCAATTTATTGGCTTCCTGAGGACCTAACAAAAATAATCCAAGACCACAGGGAACTTCTGCCTTGGAAGCGTCTTGGAAAACACTAATGTGAGTAGTAGAATACCACGAAAAATTGATAAAATTGCTGTGCAAGTGAATAAGCAGCACCATAATGTCCTTTAGGAGAAGAGGTTTTAGTGTTCATCAATGAAGGACTGTCAATGGTCTTTGGGATGTTGTCCTTAATGGAGAATGATTTCACTTCTCCTAACAGGATACTTCAGAAAGCAAAAGCACCTTTAGTGTTTCTGAAAGGCAGTTGTCAGAAATAGAAAGTAAATAAATGTAGTTGCCAAGAGCCAGACTTACTTGCCTTTAATGTTCCAGGTTTCAGAATGATTAGATTTATAATAATTGTTTTGGTCTTGGCTAATATTATTACATGGTTTGAAAATACTTGCACAACATGTCAACAGACAGTTGTTTCAGCAATAAAATAATATAATACAGTGAAGTTATTAAATCTGTCAAACTTGCTGAATAATATAATTAAAAATATCATGTAGTGTTCCACCAAATCTGATTGTCACCTGAATTTTGAGTGTACAGTTTCAGATTGTGTGTCACTTTTGCTGCTGCAACTGTATGCCTGGCTTGATAATACAGCGACAGTCCAAGGCCTAAACTGTATATTCCCAAAACTCGAGCTGCTCTTATGTGTGTAAAATACCAAGGAGCAAAAATACTTTCTACACTACTTTCCACTCTTGGGAAAGTCTTCGTGAAACTTTTGCTATCCTCCCCATTCAACCGAAACCCTTTGTGTAACACTGACACTGTTTGAGTATGTCTTTCCAACAGGGATGAATGCTTACGTGTTGCCAAAAATGAGCTGCAACTGAGCCCAAAGCTGTTCTGACTGTGGCTCTGGGATGGACTTGTTGATTTGTGATAAGTGATCCTCTGAGGCTTCTGTGGTGCAGACAGCCATGTGTATTTCTCTGTAGAATGCTGGAAAATTTGCTTGTGTTTCTTGTGGGATATTGGAGGCTCAGCTGCAGTCTAACTTGTGACACACTGACCTCAGCTTCACTGGCTGCATTGATGCTTGCCAGGGTCCTTGGAGAAGGAGCCTGCACTGACTCAGTGGGGCAGTGGCTGCGCTCTGCTTCCCCTTGTGCCAGACAGGTGAGCACAGAGTGGGCCAAAGAGCCTCCCAGCTTGCTACTGTGTCTGTCCCTGCTAAACCCTGGAGCTAGTAGCCTGCAATGCATCTGAATCAGCTGAAACATTAAAGTTGGAAGGCTTCCAAAGATCAAGAGAAACATCCTATTTCTGCTTCCCTTTCTTTATCCACAAAGACTTCTCAGGTGTTATTTGAAGCAAAGGAGCTGATGAGCTCATTGTCTCTCATTGCCTGCTCTTTGCCTCCTGCAGGTTGACTCTCTTAAAGGAGGTCTCTTGGACCCTCTTTCCATTGCAAGGGGATCCCTACAGTTTCCTCCCCTGAAAATGGTGTGTATGAATGTTAAATAATTGAATGGCAAACAGAAATTACAGCTAATGACTCTTGTATTTGACAGGGCATGGTCCTGTGAACTGTTCAGAGCCCTTATTTGTTGATAATAGCCAACAGAATCTCCATGTTTTTCAGAATTCCCAGAAGATGTGAGGCCAAGAATGCATAACTCTTCTAGGAATGGACATCAATGAAGTGGAGCAGAGTGCCCAGAAATATCATGGTCATATCCCTCTCAGGATATCACTCTTGGATGATGCTTGCATAGAGGATACTGCACCTTACCTACCTGGCCTCTGTATCACCTTAGTCTGTGTGATCCAATTGCCCAGAAAACAAATAGCAGCTCTATGTTTATTGCTAAAGAAATACTGTAGAGAGAACCACTCAGAACAGCTCATAGGGAGAGAAAGTATGGTCACTGCATTCCATAACTATGTCTCTGGTCTTAACAAAATCTTGGCTGCTGGTGCATACCAAAAAGAATTTGAGTTTCATTCATCACTTCCTATTTGCCTTAAAGTGAATGCTGTAGATGGGATCCGATTACCATGGCACAAAACCCTTTTGTTTTATTTTTGCAGTGACACAGTTTTGCACCAAGATTTTATGTATCCTATTTCCCCAAGAGCAGCTTTCCTATGGCAGCTGGGATTTCAAAAGCTTTAGGATGTTTTCCAGCACAAATGGCATATTCCTCAGGAGCCCTGCAGCTCCCACAATCCAGGGAGCAGTGGTAGACCAGAGGCAGCTGTGGAAAAGCTCCTCCTCAGCTAAGGCAGCAGGGCATGCCCTGGTAGTGGGGAAAGGCAGCAGAGCCGATTTGCTCTGTGCTGCATGTTCTTTTTACCAAGGTGGCTGAAGAAATGCTAGTAGTGTGTTTAGAAGATAGTTTTCACTATTTTCTGTGCATCCAATATTTTGTAACTTTGCTGTTTAGCTGTTTACAGATCATTTTGGGGAAATAAGTCCCCAGATTGTTGCCCACATTGGCTTTGTTCCCTGTTCATTGTGTGCAGTATATAGCTGGTCATGGAAATCATAGGCTGCTGTTTGCTAGATAAGATCATTTTACAAGAACAATAATGATAGATTGGTTTGGGTTGGAAAAGACCTTAAAGATCACCTCGTTTACAACCCTCCTGCCCTGAGCAGAGACACTTCCCACTAGACCAGGTTACACAGTGCCCCTTTCAACCTGCCCCGAATACTTTCAGGAATGGGGCATCCACAGTTTCTGTGGACAGTCTGTGCCAAGGTTTCACCACCCTCACAGTAAAGAATCTAATCTAAACCTATCATTTTTCAATTTAAGACAGCTATCCCTTATTCTCTTCTTGTGAAAAGTCCAACTCCAACATTTTTATTGGTTCCCTTTATGTACTTTAAGGTGCTATAAGGTGTCCCCAGAGCATCATTTTCTCCAGCCTGAGCAACCCCAGCTCTCTCCCCAGTCTTCATAGGAGAGGAGCCTCAGCCCTCTGAGCATTTTCATGGCCTCCTCTGGACTTGCTTCAGCAGTTCCACATCCCCCTAATGCCAGGGACTCCAGGATTGGGTGCAATACTGAAGGTGGGGTCACACTGGGTATGACAGCCCAGCCAGTTCCTTACCCACCACCAGTGATCCATGCACCAAATCTGTGTCTCCAGTTTAGAGACAAGGATGATGTGTAGAACAGTATCAAATGCTCTGTGTACCTCTAGGCTCATGATGTCAGTTGCTCTTCCCTCCCTCATCAACACGTAAATGAACACCAAGTAGCAAACAATGAATATCCATAAATGCTTTTATTTATGCATTCTTTCCAACATTCTAATATTAGCATTTGTATGAAGGAGAGTAAAACTTTTGAACAGATACTTGTGTGTTGAATATGATGAGAATATTTGAACATCTGATATTTGAATATAAAGTAAAAGCATGCATTTGCTTTTATGATTTCATCAGCGAGAGCTCAGGGGGTGATTTTCAAAGGCACTGAAGACAGAAGAACTAGCTGAGACTCAGAAGTTTTATGATGGGGAGCTGTGCTTGAGCAGACATGAATTCCAGTATGTTTTTGTACTGAATTGCAACAAAAAGTGACATTTCAAAATTTTCAACTCAAAAGAATATGAGAAAACTTTAAGTTCAGGAAAATGGGAAAACATGGTTTAAGTCTTCCTAAATGAAAGTGTTCTAATTCCTGGTTCCACCATCCTTCCTTGGGGCACTCTGGAAAGCTCCCAACGTGTTGGAGGAAGCTCAGGAAGCTTCCTGAAATGCTAAGGGTTGCTCAGGTTGGAGCCATGGTAGCCATCAAGCTCCAAAATGAATGGCAGGAAATCAGGAAGCCCTGAATATGTCAGCTATGATTTGAGGGTTTCTGAGCAGTATCCTGCCAGTTTGCTCTGGCAGTCGTTGTGGTGAGGCTGTTTTCCGGTGCAGGATCTGGGAAGGTGGGCTTGCAGGCTAAGTGGAAAGAAACACAGTTAGGCTTCCATCAGGAATCTGCATGTTGGAGATTCACACCCTTTCTGTCAGATATCCATACATCACTATTCCCCATAAGCTGTTTGACCAGGAAATTCACCAAGTGCCTATTGGAAAGACAGTGAGGTTTGGATACCAAATGGTTACGTTTTGGAAAATTTCACTTGAAGTTAAAAATTACTCCATTAAAAATCATTTCAGGTAAGCAATTTTCCTCTCCCTGCCCCATTACCTGACAGGGAAGTGGAGCAATTTGGCTTGATTCGATTTGTAGTTTTGCTTTGTAGATTATCTATTCTCGCTCTCACTTAATATACCCATAAACTTCAAGTTATTATAGGTTTTGCTTGAAAAAACATTTAGGAAAAAAGCAATAAAGCGATATCAGTTTGCACCTGTTGGGGGTTGGTTTCTCTTTCTATCTTATCTGTAGAATTTTTTACCATTGTTCTCCTAGGAGCGCTAATGTGGGTACTTAAGAAAAAACAAAGAGTCTGGGCCAAGGCAGACAAAACATAGGGGAGGGGAGAGGGGGTGTTTCTCGGAGAAAACGTGGACTGTGGTTTTTGGGGCGGTCTCTCGCTCTCGGGGTTTTGGCCTGGGAACTTGGGACCAGACCTGGCTCTGCCTCGCTTGGAGCTGCCGCGGCCGCTGCATCCCATCGCTTCTCCAGCGCTGATCCGGGGTTTTCCCCTGTTTTCTTCGACGCTCCAGACCACAGCCCTGTTGGGACACCTATCTGCTCTCCAGCCAGCACCACAGACACCTGGTACGCCTTGCCCAGCTTTGGGAACTCCATCGCTCCCGGTCTGGGCCCGGGCCGCCATCGCCTCGTGTCTTCTACCCACCAGCGTTCCCTGTCAGCTGTGACTGTAACTATAACGGAGGGAAGAGCCCTAGCCCTGTTGGTTATCTCACTGCTACTGTTGCTGTTTGTTTGTTTGCCGTGATAAATTTAGTAGTAAAGAACAGTTATTCCTTCTTCCCATACCTCTGCCTGAAAGCCCATTAATTTCGAAATCAAAATAATCCGGAGGGAGGGAGGTTTGTTTATTTGCAATCTCTATTTTTTCCAAGAGAGACTTTAGCAGATTCCTGTCGTCCAAAACCACGACAGCACCAATTTGGGATCTGTCTACTCACTTTTTAGGGGATAAATACGGCCCTGTGAAGTGTTGGAAGTGTTAAGGGGCAGCTAAAGGAAACTTGACAGGCAACTTTTAGACAACTGTAATCCAATTAATTTTTAAAAAATGAATAGGGAAAATTATTTTATGCCATTGGGTGACATTGGGAACCAACTTTTCTGTTGGACAATGGTGTAAAAAGTAGCAATCCAGGCTCCTGTATTGGAAAAAGGAAAAGGTATTCATTACAGAAAAATAACAAGGGCATGTGAGGGTTAAGCTGAAGAATGTACCAGCACAGTTCAGTAGAAAACAGAGTCCAGGAAGGCATGCAGGGAAAGCAACTACTGACATTTATTTGTTTCTTTCAAGTATTTTACCTTGAAAACTGGAGCTATTTTTCATTTTTATTTTCTCATAAAATAGGCCAAACATTCAGTGGAGAAGGAGAGTTGGTGGACTCGTTGTTTTAATAATGAACATATGCCTGCATGTGTGTGATTTCTTTTTTATGCTTTATAATTGGCATAAACTCCTCATGTGACAAGTCTTCAACTTTAACTACTGAACTTGTGCAGACATCAAAAGTCATTGTGGAATTTCAGACCTTTGATGTTTGTTTTAACAGCAGAGCTGATGGCTGCTAAGGAGTAGCTACTAGGAACAAACAGATTTTCTAGGTCTTGTCACACACAACTTATTTTCTACCCATTTCTGACATTTTTCAAAGTTGCACAAATGTTCATGGTGCCTAGCTGTATGTACTTCTGTTGTTTCTGATGTTCATAATGAGAATTTGGCCTAGGGAAAAAAAAATTAAAAATCCTGATATTAGAAACAGCCAGTCCCATCTTCCCTTCCAAGATTTCACAACATTGTGTAGTGACTTTTTTATGGATCTTTAGTCTTAGTCTTGCATGTCCTCCTTTGCCTAAGTTATATCTTTATAACTCTCTAAGTTCTCATGGATGTGTATTCACTTGCTTTCACTAATATTAAACCAAAACCCTCCCTGTGAAAAGAAACCCAAACCAAAATCCAAATCCAACAAACAAACAACATTTATCATCTGAAGTCTTGCAGACAGATTGGATCTCACTTTTTCCTCCCATTATATCTCAGTAATCCTGACTGCTATTTTAGTACAAGCAGATTCTATCACCTAAGAGCCTCCAATTTATGTGGCACTTAATACACACAGCTCTGTGGTGTGCATAAACTATTCTTGAGTAGCACTGGTAGGGAAGAGGAGTTACAGATGGCAGTGAAGGTGAAATTGCAAAAAGGAGGAAAAAATAATGGGCAAAGAATGAAGGTGAAAGATAAAAGGAGAACAGAAGAGGCAAGAAAAGAAAAATAATGGAAAAGAAGGAACCAGAGGTACAGAACTTTTTGTCCTTGTTAGGCTTGACTTTTGTGCTTTTTGTCCTTGCTTAGGCTGCTGTTTAAATTGCTCTGGGTGGATGCAGCAGCTTTTGTGTAACAGAGACTGCAAACAGAAATTCTGCTGGGTTCAGACAACTATTTTGAGAAACAAACAAACAAAAAAGAATAAAATAAAGCTTCATATTAGTCTAGAATCTACTTCATATGATGATCTCCTTCTATGCTGTGGCTCTTGAGTGTGTTTGCTGGGTAAGGCCAACCTAGCACTGCAGACAGTACCTGGGCTATGTACCAGCCTCCTGAGGCATGTCCAGCCCTCCTGTCAGAAAGCAGGGAAGATGCCTGTGACCCTGTGCTGATCTGCTCTGTGCCTACAGTCTGTTGACCCAGGCCATGAACTTTCCCTGCTTACAGCTGCAGGCGTGTCTGCTCAGTTCCCTTTCCCTTACCTTTGCACAGGCATGGATTGTTTCTGTCAAGTACAGTGCTAAGCACCTTAGGAGATTTCTGTGCTTGTGCCTATTTAAGTAAGAGGATTAAAAACAATAGTTCAGTGTCTGGGACACTCCCAAAACGGTGTCCTTATTTGGCTTCTTGCTGAGGTGTGAATACTTTGTTGATGATGGAAAGTAATTTTCATCAGTGTTTCTAAGAGGTTTACAGGCTGAGACATGATTGTCAGACTTTTCTGAGTAAGGAATATGAGGACGTGTTCCTGCAGTTTAATATATGAGCACCATGAACACACTGGTTCATGTCTGGAGCAAGTAGCCATCACTGTACAGCATCTTGAAGGCTTTATTTTCCAAGGAGCATCTGCAATCTGCTTCATTCAACTGACTGCTAGTATTTGTGTTTGGCTTTAACGGATCTCTAAGGGCATGAACTGTTCTGTGTGTCCAGCAGCAACTGCTGGTCATCATTCTACCTGCAGAGATTACCGAGCAGCACTTAATTGAGGTGATGGAAATTTTCTGCTAGATAGAGCCCTGACTTCATAGCTGTTACCATGATGTGTCTGTATCAGCAGTGTGATGGTATGAAGAGATTCCCCTGCAACCAGCTCATGTCAGTTCATGAAGAATTAACAAATGCAGATATGTAGCTCTTCATGAGAGACACAGAAACATGTGAACAGCATTCACTTCACCAATTTCAGATAAAATGGTTTACTCTTTGCTTATCTCAGCTTCTCCCCCTGAGTGTCATAGATCCATGAAACCTACTGTCTGAATCCATGTTATTCTCTGGAACTGCAAACAGTATTTTCAATTGACTCTGCAATAAACTCAGCAATAGAGATGTTTCAGAAAAAAGGTAGCTCCCTAAGGACAGAACTCCACAAAAGGATTAAAAAGGTCTGTAACCATCATGCCAAGGGTTAGAAGCAGCTGCAAGTGGGGTTTTATAGAGTTCAAAGAGCCACCCTAGAACAGGTGGCCTGTTCTGGCTAACACAACCCAGAGCAATGATACGTGGTCACCTGTAATAACCAGGTATCAACTGAGATTAGCCTTTCAGGTGAGAAAATCTTTAGCAGAGATTGGAGCAAAGCTTTTGGGACCACAGCAAGATACTTTGCCTTTCTGTCACAGAGCATGAGTGGTGGGCAGAAATACTTACACAGCTGCTCCAGGAAAAGCAGGTGGAAGAGACACAAACAGTTATAGCCTGGTGGTAAAGATGCCTGCCTGCCAGGACAAATAGATGGGTGTGAATTCTTTTTGGAACAAGATGCAAATTGGTTCAGGTGGAACAAGTATAGTATAGTGGCTAGGTCACTTTCAGGGTCTAAATTTCCACTAGTTTGAAAGGGGATGCATCCCTTTGAACACCAGTTTATATTCCTAAACCACAAAATGCAGTTCTCCAGACTTCATGCTAGTTCCAGTGCATCAGGGAGGTAGGTGCATGACTCTCTCTTTTTGTCTAATGTTCAGAAGCATCTCTGACACTCACTGTCCTGCTGTGCCATCACATTGAACTCTGCCGCTGCCAGGCACTGGAAATTTGTCTGGTGCCTGCACTTCGACAGAAGTGAAACATCTGGTGATGAGCAAGAGCCCAGCTCACCTGCCTGCTGAAAATTCAGCAAACTGAAGGCTCTGCACAAACCACAGTGGATCTGTAAATCCTCCCTGCAATCAGTTGCCCCTGTAATTGCAATGGGAAAGATGCATTCTCAGTGACACATGTGAGGGGAAACAAACTGCACAGCTGCTGCAAGCTCCAGAGGCAAGAGAGGAAAGTGGTAATAAGGAGATCACCCATTTAGTTTTCCGTGTAAATCTGTCCTGGATGGAGCCCTTGCCCTGTGCTGCAAACTGTGAAATTGGATCCCAAGAGTGTTCAAAGTGTGTTGGCTCAGCTGCTCTGTCCAGTAACCTCAAACCTATTTTGGTACAGGGAGGTTGAGGATCAGCAGTCTCTTTCCTCTCCTCTTTTCAGAACTCTCCTGTTTCATGCTTCTTAGGTCAGAGAGAAATGATGACTCTTACTGTCCTTCAGATATTTTATGTGCTTATATAGGAAGAGGGAGGTCTGTTGCTCCAAAACCAATCAGAGCATTTTTACACACAAATACAGACAATTATTTTCAGAAGACAAAAGATACCATTTAAACCATTAAGTGAAATGTGGGGATTCCATCAAACAAGAGGCTGCTTACTCTAGTGTGCTCCTTCCCTCTCTTGAGCTATAGAGAGTGTGATATTGTGCTGGTTTCCTTTTCTGGGAGTAATAGTTTTGTGATAATCCACAGTGATGCAAGTAATACCCCAGTCAGCAAAGTCATTATTCATAAAATGTACCTAAAGTAGGCTTTAATTTTATTTATTTTAAAGGGCAGAATTTGAGCTGTTGAACTTTGTTTTAATTTTTCACAATGAGTAATTAATACTTTTACCTGCTGTTCAATTCTTTTATGGACTAAATAAACAGCTGATTTAAATCATCGCTATTCTGCTAAGCCTGGCAGAATGATGCCAGTGTAAACCGTTGACAACTTGGCCCCATTTGACTTTTTCAAGTATTCAAAAAAATTTTTATTACACTTACTGAAAAATAAATTAACAAGAGACATAGTGCATATCCTTCAGGAGTCTACCCATTACAAATCATAAACAAGTGAGATGTGGAGCAGAACAGAAAATTTGGCAGGAAACAGATTTATACCAAGCTGATAACTGCTCATATGGCAAACTGTAGAAAATATCATTACAAAAAATATGTACCAGGTGTATGGATGCTTTAGCAAGTAGGAGACAGTACTCTTTATGAAATAATATGAACATGCTCACCACACAACACAGGAAAGCATTTAGATTTGCGAAGATGCTTTCTGCAGGAAAATTTCACAAAAAAATGTACACACAGAGAATATTACTGCAGCAGGAATGATAAATTCTAGAACATTTCAGCTGCTAAAGGCATTGCTTTGCTTATGGCAAGGCATTCCTTTCCAGCCAGCCAAAGGCAGCAAGAGTTGTTCATGGCAAAAGGGAAGCTTGTGCTGTGGGGCACAGTCCACTTTAGTATGCAGCAATGAACGTCCATGGTGCCAGTCACTCCAGAACCATTGTAGCATTATGTGCTTACTGCAACTGGCTTATTTATTTTTCTCTCTAAGTAAAAGTTAGACCTTGCTAAAACAGAGGCTGAATGCTTTCCTATTCCTCATCATTCATGTTTCACTTACTCTGAATCTTAACAATCTTGCACCTTCCTTTGTAGATAATGCTTATTCACCCTTAGCACAGTGTACAGTGAAGGCAGTAATCTGTATCTGCAGTGCTGCAGTTAGTGGATCATGACAAGAGGGGTTTTCAGGGAGCTGGGATACAGCTAAAGATATCATAATCCTTTTTTTCTTAAGCACTTAGGGTTTTGAGTCTTGAAGCTGTATTTGAATGTGTATAAGCAAATGAAGATGGAGAAGAAGTTACACATTTTTAATTTTTACATCTACAAATGGATGTGACTTATAAGTTGATTACAACAGAGATCATGTTGCTGCTGTACTGAAATATTTAGGAAGAAATTACAGTACTGAAACAATATGTATCTCAAGTATTCCAGCCTTCATATTTATCTCTCTCTCCATCTCTCTTTCTTCCTACTTGCAAGTAAAGAAAGCTGACCTGCCAGTGATATTACTGATAGTACTTTTCTTTACTAGACAGCCAAAGACTTAAAACTGCTATGGAAATACTGAGATTTCACAGTTCATAAATTTATCAAAGCAGGATCATCACATAATAGTGTTAGAGTGCACACTGTCTACTATATGCTTATCACAAGACTCTTAATGTCAAGTAATGAGTTGCACTATTTCATTGATGTGAAATTGGCTGTCCATTGTGATCAGTGCCCATGTGACCGATTTATCATTTTAATGGTATTTAAGGTGAAAATCACGCTCCCCAAACCCCAAATATGCAGGTTTTTTTTCAGTGTGTGGTGATTTTGAAGGCCATGGTTTTCCAGAAAGCCAACTCATGACAGAATCAATCTCTGAGCTTTATATATTTTTTAACATTTGTTTTTATTAATGAACATTTCTTTGATTGGTTGGATTTTATTCTCCATCTTCCTCCCTCTGTAAATGCAGAAAAGGAGGCAGTAATTTGTTTTCTATGATAATTTGAGATGCAGTAGCTCTTTGTGCCAGCTGTTCTAGCGCTGCTGTAGAAACTCTCAATATTTTTAGTCTTTCTGCTTTTTAACTTTAGGTCACCTTTTATCTATAGAGGCTTCTGGGGCAGATGAGTGAGGTTAGACTATAAACTGGTTCCCACCTTTGTACATTGGGTGTTGATGAACTAAAGATCACCAGTTTTCTGTGTTTATGTAGCATAGATACAAATGTGTCATCATCCTGTGCCTTGGTTCCAGTTCTCAGGTTTATTTCTGAATGGCTTCTACATGAGTTTTTCTGTCAGGTATTTCAGTTTCCCAGATTACAGGCACCATTGAGGCAAATAATCTGAACACTGAATGTGCAAGCAAAACTGAGATATCCAACATTTGTACAGAGGCAAACACATTTAAAAAAAAAAATCAAAATGAATAAATCTCTAAGCAAAACTATTGAGTTGATAGCCTTGAAGGAAAAAAAAAAAAAAAAAGCACAAATCTAAAATAATGGTGTATTTGTAATGTAAGAATGGCACTAATCTGGAAATATATTGGAATCTTTTGGTAGAGGAGTTTTTAGAGCTATCATTTTAAATATTTGCTTTGTTTTTCAGTGCTGTATTTTCACTGGCATTCATGAAACTCTAAAGTTTCTGAGTTTGTGATGTCATCAGAACTCCAGGCCCCTGGTTTTGAGGTGAATCATTCTATGCCTATGCTGTCAGGAATGAACAGAGAAGCCTGACACATGAATGGAGTGAGAATTTCAGAAGCAGGTGAATCAAGACACCACTTTGTCATCTGATTTCCAAGGGAAATATGGCTTGCATGATTGTACTTTGTCTGGTTAATTTCAGTTTCACAGGAATGAGTTATCAAAAGTTCTTTCAAAACTGAGTAATAAATGAGAAGAGTATATATAGATGAGATCCCATAATTCTGTCCTGGACTCTTTCTACTAGTGCAGAAGGCTGAGTTCGTACATTATTTGGCATTGGTGTATTCATGGAAGGAGTACTTTATAAATGCCCCAAACTCTGCAAAATCTTCTGCTGGAATCTGCAGGAGCCTGATTTTAGAAGTTCTGATGTGTCTGATGTATGGTACTGTTTGCTTTTTTCCTTTTTCCCGCACCTGCAGAGAAAGTTTTTTGGTGAGTAAATGGTCAGTCTTAAAGTAGAGCCAGTCTGGCAAGAGAAACCATCATGGTATAACTTGTTTCATGTTAATCAGCTAAACAGGCATGAAAAATGATACATTGGCTGATAACAGCTGACCAAATTTCAACCAGATACAGGTCTTTTAACTATCATCCTTCCTTGCAGTCTGCTCTGGAATTCTTAACACAACTGCTAGCCTCAGATACAGGATTTTTGTTCTTATTTATAAAATGCTATTGATCCATTATGTCCGTAATAGTCACTTGGGCCCTGAAGAAGCCATGGATTACAGAATTGTTTATGTTGGAAATGACCTCTAAGATAATAGGGTCTAACATGCACTGTTTGTGGCTTTAGTGTATGTTTCTTTTGATAAGGATTTCTATTTTCTATACCCTTTTTAGCCAAAATGTTGCATCTTCTTTTGCAGACCAGTGATTGGCTTAGATAGTGGTTGGACAGACAGGTAATGATACAATTAAAAGACAAGATCTAATTTCATTGTGCAACTCGGCTACTTGTCTTTTCTTAATTAATAGTATTTGAGGGTAGACACACTATAAACTAATCAGTATATTGTCACATGCCTGCTAATTTTGTAATTATTATTGCTAGAGTTGAGTGAGTAATTTCTAAAAAATAACTTAATTGATGACTTTTGCCTTTTTTCTATTAATTAATTCTGTACAAACATAATGATTTTCTGGAACTGGCTTGCTATTTTATTGTTACTCACTGAGTTATTCTTCATCAGTCACAGTTTATCACAACCTTTAAAGACTAAAATAAGTTGCATTTTGACCAGAATCAAATAAGCATGTTACTTATCAACCCCCTTTTGTAACAGTATGTTCCTTGCAGTTGTGGTTTTGTTGTTACATGGTTNTTTTAAATTCGGAGCATTCTTGCCTGCTTACTTGTTTGGTAGCACATCAAAAGGTGTAAGGCAAATGAAGCAAGAAGCTGGCGAGGTTTGTTTTGGAAGGCTGCAAGGTCTGCAGTTTTGCTGCTGGGTACCATTCCCTATAAAGTAGTTTGTGGAACCAGTGAATGCAAATCCAGCTCTGCTACATCCTGACATGAATGGCATCTCTGCACTGAACCAGTGTTTCATGATTTGAGGGGTTTTTGTAGGCTGCCTCAGTACTACCTCCATTGTGGCAGTAACAGTGTGTTGTAGGCATGTCCTCTTCTTTAGCTGTGCTTTTCCAAAGTTCATCCCTCTTTAATTTCTGCTCTGCTGTCTTGGCAGAGTGGAATAACTGCGAAGCTGGCTCCCACTCAGGCCAGGTTTGCATTCTGTGTTTGACTTGGGCCTGAATCAATGTTTATGTCGCCATTTACCAACCATCCATGCTGTTAAATAAACAGTGTCATTGACCTCAGCCTGGTCAGTGGCACTGAGGTTTCTCTTCTGAGAAGCAAAGATACAGCTTTCCTGGACTTGAGGTGTGCTCAGATGCAATGTCAACACAGGAATCAGCATTAATAACAGAAAGCAGCAGCTGGGAGTTGGCACAGCACAGCTCCTTGGTGCCTCTCAGCTCTTAGGCAGTAGAAGGAAAGCATTCCCTCTGCCCTGCCATGGGCCACAGGGGTTTCGGCCACCTCATACTGACTGCTCTGAAGCAGAGGAGGAGCACTCATACTCTTGGGCTCCAAACCCAGCTGAGAAGCAGGTTAAGAAGTTTCCCTTTTCTGCCTCTAAGCACTCAGTTGCCTTTTCTCAGCAGGTCAGTGTGCTGGTTGTGGGCTAATTTGGACTCTAGCAGCAATCAGTGAGGAGACTGACCTAGCCAAAGTCCCTGAGATCAGGTTTCAGGCCAAATAGACAACATAGACATGTCCTAAGAGATGGGAGTGAAGCTGTGAGCCTGGATTTCCCTGGCAGAACCCACAGAGTCATTCTAGTCCCCTTTATGCAATAGCTCTTTTTGGACAAAGCTGCTTCTCCATTGGACTGTGTGTGTCCTCCCATGTGACATTCCTGGTGAGCCCCCAGCTCAGCCCTTGGGCTCTGTTGCCATAGCTCTGTTTTGCTGCTGTTTGCCATCCCTAGCTAGATAACCTTCTGGGGTTCCCATTACTTCACACTCTTAGTGGGTGCCCAGAATCCAGTTCAGTTGTTTCCCATCTTTTTCTGTATGTGCTTCCAGCCCCCGAGCTCTCCTGCTGCCTTGTCAGGTAGCACTCCACCTCAGTAGCTCCCCTGAGGCTCTTCAGTTTCCAGGCTACCTGTAGTATTTGTTTTTCTCGGTGTCTTCATTTCCAGGCAGAGCTATTCTGAACTTGTCTCACGGAAAAGACCAAACCATTTGAATTTTGCTTTTCTTATCTCTAATGAGCTTTCCAGGGCTGAAATCAGATTTCTGTGTTAAGACACAGAGTTTCTTACAAATGTTTTCAGCAACCATCCAGTGGCACCAATGTGTGCACTGCAGCAATTTACAGGACAGAATTTATTTTGGAGAATGAAGTTTGTCTTCTGACAAAATGGTTGTTGTTTTCAGCAGGGTGGACTCAACACCACTGCTTTGGACGTAGCTAGAAAAGATGTGAAATAAGGAGCCTCTACTCCCTCCTGATGTTGAACTAAGTACCACAGCAGCTCTGCATGAGCATTAGGGTAGGTTTGGATAAACATGACAGGGAATATTTGAATATTTTCTAGAAGGAAGACTGCAGGTAAAACCCTTGCTTACCTATTCTACTACAGAGACAAAGTGCAGAGACAGCAATCCCATGTTCTGGAGCTGAGTCAGAGGGAAGGATTCACTCTATCCTTGGGAAGTGGGTAGTGGATATGAGAAACCCAGGCAGGATCTTGAATAAATTTGGAGTGGTTCTGAGGTGAAATTTTATTCACAGATTTCTGTCTTTCAAGTCTACATTTCCTCCTGCCATGTATGATGTGCTTGAAATATGCTTACGGTATTTTGTTATAGTTTTTGTAATTAAAGGTATTTCTTTTCCATACTTTTAAAAGAAAAAGTAAGTACTTTTAAAAGTAATCAGCATTGCATGAGTCTGGAGTTCTTCTCACATCAACTTCATGCTAGTGTATCACTATTCACTGCAGTGGGTCCAAACTGCTCTTTCCTAGATAGTCCATTTATTTTCTCTCAGCACTTTCTTTGTGTTAAGCTCCTTTTTTTGTGTTATGCCATTCTTGTAGTAACTTCCTTTTTGCCATTGGAGCTTGCAGATGAATGGAGGCTGGATTTTCTAGAAGCATTTGTCTATTTTCCAGCTCTATATTGGCCTCTTGGCTAGTGTTAGTCAAGAAGGCTAGTGGCATCCTGGCCCGTAGCAGCCAAGTGTGACCTGAAGGATCAGGACAATGACTGTCCCCCTGCACTCAGCACTGGTGAGGCCATACCTCAAATCCTGTGTCCAGTTCAGGGCCTCACAGCATAAGAAGGATATTGAGGTGCTGGGAAAGGAGTTGGGGAAGGGTCTGGAGCACATGTCTGGTGAGGAGCAGCTGAGGGAGTTGCTTAGTCTGGAGAAAAGGAGGCTCAGGGGAGACCTTATTTCTCTCTACAAATCCCTGAAAGGAAGATGTAGCCAGGGGGGAATTTGACTCTTCTCCCAGGTAACAAATGATAGGACAAGAGGAAATGGCCTTAAGTTGCACCAGGGGAGGTTTAGATGGGATATTTGTAAAAAATTCTTTGCTGAAATGTGATCAGGCATCAGAACAGGCTGTTTATGGATGTGGTGTTTGGGGATATACTTTAGTGGTGGACTTGGCAGCATTTGGATTAACAATTGGACCTGATCTTGATGTTTCTTCCAATCTAAAAGTTTCCATGACTCTGTAATTTAGCTAGGTATTGCTCGACTAGAACCCTTTATATGTATTTTTCTTTCTTTCTTTCTCTGTTATTATAGGAGCTTGCTTCTTCAATGCTGTGAAATAAAGTCTCCCTTCTCAGAGGCACAAGGTGAGATGTTTCCTCCTATGTTTGCACCTCCTATCTGTCCATGCTCTATCCTGTACCTCCAAATAGTCCCTCTCTTGCTCCAGGGTCTTCCAGCCACTACTGACACCTTAGTGCTTTCCCTCAAAAATTCTCTTTGTATTGGACAGCAGCACATTGGTTTTGAGTGGGTTTGTTGCTGTTTCATAGCCTTCCATGGCTATAGCTTTTCTGAGTGCAGTGATAGCTTCTGGGACTAAATGTTAGGGTTATTTTGCTTTATGAATAGCTGTTAGTAGTAACACTTCTCACTAGCATCCAGAATAAAGCAATAACAAGCAGTCAGAATTGTTGTTTAGGCCATCATAAACCATTAGTCTTATTTTGCTTTAAAAATAATTTTCTGAAACTCAGGTTTGGCTCTTTCCTTTTTGGGTTATGCTATAATAAGTTTTTCATTACTTCAATGGAAAGTTGCCTTAGGCTTGAGCCAAATCATAATCTGGATAGAATACAAATGCAGGTTTACAGTTTGTAAATCAAGATAATGGATGAAGGATACTACGGTGTTACATTTAAAAGTTTATTGATATTTATAACCCATACCTATTTTGGTATTATTCATAAGTTTTATGGAATTACAGGATATTTCTGTTTGGTTTCTGGCCTGGAAATGTTTTTGGGTTGACTTGAAACATTTAATTTGTCATGAAACTACATGTTTCACTCCATCTTCCTATTGCTTTGCCCTTTGATTTTTAAATTTTTTTTTTTTTCAGAAAGGTCATTTGAAACAAAAAGCCTAAATGGTTTATTTTGTATTCCCTTTTTTACAGTTGGAAAAATTTGCTAAATTGAGTTTGCATTTAAAAACTATTTTTTGCAGCATACTATTTGCCAAAATAACCACACTAGTCATCTTGGAATAATCTTTTACTTACATTGGTATCTATGAAAATTTTTAATGGAAAATTTGCATATGCCCTTTGCAATTAAAATAAATGATACACTGTCTTAAAAAAACCCCAAATAAATTAAAAAAACCCTCACAAACCAATCAATATTCTCCCCCACCCCCCAATCAACAAACAAAACCCTCAGGCTTCAATATGCTGTTTAGTGTTTCAAATATTTGTGGACTACTATTGATACGGGTGTAATAAATTTTAAGTCTGCTCTGTGGTAGGTGTTGATGACCCTCAGAAACCTGACTGTGGCATGCTGACAAGCAAAAGCTAGAGTGACTTTGTGGCACTTGGAATAAAATTTGCTCTGCAAATAATGAACAACAGAAAGTTGTTTACATTGGTGCGCTAAACCCAGAGAAACTGCTATGGACTATGTCAGCAATCCTAGCTTTTCCTTATTATGAAAATAGCAGTAAAAGGAAGTGATTAAGTGCAAACAAAAAGCTCCAAGAGGACTGTAAGGGTGACTAAAATGAACAAAATCTGATGGCTAGAATATCATTATGCTGCAGGTTTGCTCCTGGACTGGAATTCAGGTGTTGTTTTCTGTGCTGTTGGGAAAACTTGCAATTCCTCCTAGAAGCAGGATGGGTTGAGCAGGAGGCACAATAGCTGGCTCCAGTGTGCAACGCCTGGCTTTAGTCACATTTATCTTTAGTGTTTTGCTTCTTGGCAATTTAGATTTAGTAATCTAATTTTACTTTTTTAGGATGTCTTATGTGTCTAGTAACCCTCACCAGAGGTTTTCCCATTCATGATAGATGGTATGCATACACGCACTTTTTAATAAAGAAGAAATGACGGAGGACTCTACTAAAAAGTCTGTTCTTTGAAAAATGTGTTGAGTTACGATTTTTTATCAAAAGCAGGTGCTAGAATCTGGTGAGAAAGCCTCCATCTTATGGTGGTTACACAGGTTCTTCCTTGAAGATGGAGGTTAGGGTCTAGGTTTGCTTTAGTCAGCAGGAGCTTTACAGCTGTCACCAGCCAGGGGATTGTGCCCTGGAGGAGGTTATGTGTGATGTGGTGCATGTGACAAACTGCACCAAAGAGCTCCCTGTGTTATAAACTGGCTGTTGGCCCAAGGCAAAGGAACAGTGTTATGGTGTAGAGTGGGAATGGGTGGATTAATGAACTCCAGGAAATCTGTACTGAGACTTCGAAATGTCACAGTGTGTGCTCTCAACATATGGCAGCATTGGCTGGTGGGCTGGGTGATAACGTGGATAGCTGGTGCATAGCTGGACCAGACTGTAGCCTCAGCTTACCTGCCCGTGGCTGGAGCCAAGATTTGTTATTGAGCCTGAGCCCCTGTCTGGCAGGTTGTACCTGCCACCCCATGGAACATACGCACTGAAACAGAGCTGGTTTCTTTTCTGGAAGTGTATGGAAAATGCTAGTTTGGATGCTGCCAAATCTTCTTCCTTTACCAGATACCCAATCACATACAAACAGATACAGAAGCACATGCTTGCAAACACATTTCTTTTCATAGTGCTACCTGCAGAAAATAACATTTTTCTATCACAAAAAGTGTTTATTTGCTACCTTTTTGCAGCTGGAAGGTTTAAGAAAGGAATGTGAGGTACCTGTAAAAACAAACACTGGCTGAGAACTCTGTGATTTAGTTGAAGCTGAAAATACTTCTGTGCTAGTGTTCATGTGGTACCAGATATACAAGTGAACTCAAGCCCCATGTGCTGATCAATAGCTGATTAAAAAGAATAGTTTCAAAATTATTTTACCCTCCCAGGGTCAGAAATGGGGCTGCCTTCTATGCCTGAGACATGTGTGGTGTAAATCAGTTACAGCTCAAGAGGAGAGCACAGAAAACTAAAGGCAGATAATTTTAAAATTAGTAGTTACTTTTGGTCCATATGAGCTTTGCTTTATCAAAAGGCCTTGTCTAGAAAATATTTTTACATATCTCCTTTAGACAAGGTGGCTTTTTTTTAGTTTGAAAGTTATGCTTGTATTTAATGATACTTTAAAATAGCTGTATATTATTTGGAATCTGACTGCTATTAAGTTACCACGAGTACAGAATCACTTTCATTTTATAAAGGTGTTACATGTTAAATATTGTACCATGGCTGCTATGAGAAGGGCTTGTCTATGTTTTTATAAGCATAATGTGTAATCAGATTTCTGGAGGTATTATCTCATGGTTCATATATTTATGGTTTTGTTCACATATAAGTATATATATTTATATGTACATATTCATTAAGGCATACAAACACATATTTATGAACCCATTTGTTTTTGCATGAAATGCAAAGTGGTAGCTTTTTGAAAAATGCTTCACTTGTAAGGTTGTAAGGTTCAGTTGTAAGAAATTTTTCACTTAAGTGCTCCTGGCTGAGTCTGTGTAATTGGCTTGTACATGTTTCTGAACTGGATGAAGCCTTTTGAGGTTTAACAAGCTAAATACTAAGGAGTAACAAGAGATGCACAGCCATGCTCTGTTGTATGTGATAGTGTTCTTTGTTTGTGTAAGAGGTTTCTCTATCAAATAACAGGATTAAAAAGATCTGGTATATCATCAGTTGTTCAGGATCATAGAGTTAATTGATTCTGAGCCATTTATCATGAAACTCAGTGGGAATAAGACTGAACCTGATGAGAAGCATGATGAGCAGTGTTTTGAAATCTGCACAGCTAATTTGCAAGGTCTGAGTCTAACCAAGTAATCTGATTTTCAGAGAGTGCAGCAGTGTCAGTTCACAAGAAATGTGATGGGATCTCCAAATGAACTGGTACTTAATGTATCTTTTACTTCAGTGACTAAATACAGATGTGGGGATTTAACAACATCAGCCCTGAAGTTTGGAGATGATATGCAGTGTGTTTAAGCTTGGGATTCATATCTGTTTGCTGCCTGATGACATTAATAGGATTATGAGGAAGATGTCTGATAATCATCAAGATCTCTTAGTAATAGAGATAGTAAGGGAGATTTTAAGATTTCAAATATTCTTAAGTTGCTGTTTTGCTTGCCTAGACCTGCCCCAGCCTGGCTCAGGAGCCACAGCTTTCAACATTGTGATCCATTTTCATTGTATGGGCTCTTCAGTGCATGTCCTTTGCATGTGCATCTTCACTTAAAACCTGTTGCCCTGAGAACTCTGTTGTGAGGTAGCAAACATGGATTTCTCCCTCCTTGGCTGAATCAAATGGCAGAGGTCAGTGATAGAAAGAAGGTTCTGAATAAAGGAGACATGACTTCTTCCAAAGGCAGACATGTGTTTTAGTAGGGCCCCAGTTTTCTTTTGAATTATCTGTAAGTACTGATGTTAGCACCCAAGAGCAAATCTTCTGTCTGGGGATCCTGGTAAAAGACAATTGTTTCTTTTATAGACTAAACTCAAATGCATTGGCTTTTGAAAGGGACTATTGTATCCTAATTAGTGCAGGGGATTATTTTGTCATTTTCTCAGGTCTTCCATGTACTGTTCAGGGATTGCAGGTGCCCTGTGCAGCGGACTTGATTGAATTTTGGACTAGGGTCTGAAAGGTAATGGGTGACAACTGACATGGAGGCACTGATTGCTCTTGTCAGTTCTAGCCCTTCACATACACACCTTGACACATCATTATAGCTGCATTGCAGTCTCACAGACTTACACCACTGATGTAAAGTGTTAGGGGTTGTATTATTATTTTAGCTATTTGCATTATGCACCATAACTCTGAAAGCTGTAATTGATCACCTATCTAACATTATTATTGTTAGAGACACCCCTTGGAGCCATGAGTCTCCATAGGACAAGGCAGTGTGTGCTCACTTGGATAATGTAATTGAGAAATAAGGAAAAGCCCGAGCACAGCCGGTGCCGGTCTGGTGTGGGATGTCTGGCACAGGCTTTGTGCTCCAGCCACTCGGTGCCTGCCTCCCTCCTGGCGTGGGATCAGCACTTGAGCTCATGTCAGAGAGGCTGGCAAGTGACAAAGGAAAGGCTAATGTGAGGAGCAGGTGCACCTCAGAACCAGATTTAGGAGGCAAGCCGTTGTATTGAGTTTGCTTAGAATCAAATGCTTTTGCAGCAGGTTTAGTTGAGCCTCCAAATATCCATCCAGCTACAGAACTCTGCACATGGTTCTGAGAGCTCAGAAAACATGCAGGTTATTGATATGCAGTTTATCCTGCTCAGTCTAATTAGCTGAGGCTATCTGAAGTGTGTTTGCTCAGGGAAAAATGTTTGTCAGGCTTGGGTGTCTAGGTCTGTTAGTAATGTGACCATTAGAAAATAATTGGAATGGCAAATTAATCTCAATCCATTGTTGAAAATCTGCATTTTTTCCAGATTATTTGGAATCTGAAGATCCAATGATTGTGAGGAATCATTTCCTCACAATTGCTAATCCATTATTCTGTCAGTGATGCCCATTTAAAACACATGATATAATCTTGAAAACAGTGATACCTTCTAGTCTACCCAATTTTTTTCTGCATGAAAATGGACCCCATGGAATAGATGTCTATGTGGTCTCAAAGCCATGATTATTCCTTCTTATTTCCATTTTTTTAAAGTTGTTGCATTTCTTAATTAAAGTGCTGTACATCTGATTACAAAACTAGGCAAGGAAGAAGACCCAGCCAAAATCAGCCAATTCATTAAAGCAATAAAGTTAAAACTATTAAGGGTAAACTAATTTTTTACTAGATTTTCTGAGTTATTGTACCTCCAAAGGACTTGAGGCCCTGGAAATAATTGGTCCAATTCCAGTCACAACCTTAAGCACTTGGATTTGTAATACCTCTCTTGTGAGTCAAATGTAAGCATTTATCACTTTTTGAAGACATATTTTTCTCACCTCTGCAAAGAAAAATTGGTTCACATGCTGAAAACTTAAAATGTAAAGTTACAAGTGTAATCCAGCAGGACATGAAAGAAATCCTGTGTAGAATCTCCATCTTGGTCTTTCACAAGTGTTCCAAGAAAAATTGCTTGTCCTGTTCAAGGATATTTCAGCACCTGATACTGGAAAAAAAAAAATCCTCCACAGTTAAACATATTGTAAAGCTAGAGGAAATAAAAAATTATCTCTTTCTTCTTAGCACGGGATTTTGGTTTAGTTTTTAGAACTTACTCAAGTTCATATTCATAGGAATAATCTGTAGTCTTGTTGGCAGGTCTGCCAGGAAACACCTTTATGGCACTAATGAAAAGGGAAGCACGTGCTTTGGTTTAAGGAAGACTGCTATTGCAAAAGTCCTGACTTTACACTCCAGTATTTTTATCAGTTATGTTTGAAGCGGTGGGGTCTGGATAGTAAGTAATGTTAACATGATTCAGAGAAAATTAATCATTAGTCAGCACTTGTCTCTCATGTACTTGGGGTCATGGCCTGTTCTAAACTAACTTACTTTCTTCTTATTCAGTGATGCAGGAAGGAAGATTTAAAACCATCAGGAGGGTAATAATAGTACGACAGGGAGGAAAAGGTCACTGGGAACAATATGAAAGATGATTAATAACATCATCCTTATAGGTGAATTAGAATTCTGTAAATGACTTTTCTATTTCTCATTCTTTCCCTACTCTATTTCTGGAGCAATGCACCTAAAAAGGTGCATCTGAAAAATAAGCCTTAACAGCCTTAAAGCCTGTAAAATTTTTTTTTTCCATTGAATTTTCTTTTTCTTTGAGCACTGGAGTGTACTAAATCAAATAGAATTTCAAGCTGTGTATAGATTTTGAAACCAACCAAACACCCTGACACCAAAAAACCCTAACAACACCAAAACCCTCATTTCCATCAAAGTGTGCTTGATCCAATGCAAGAAAAACTGCTCCTGCTGTTCAAAGGCCATGAAAAGTGGTTCTCAGTAATAAGAAACAGCATTTCTTATGTCATGCTATTCATTATATGCTTGATCTCAGTTAAGTGAGGTTTAGGATGCAGTTTTGTCCTAATCATTATGTCTGGGGAAGAATAAAATGCTAATAAGTAAATGAATAAAAACCGTGAACCTGTGATGCAGTGTTGCTGCAAGCAAGATCTTTAGAAGGTTCTAAAGGTGGGATTTCTCTTCCTCACCTTTAACTATCTAAAAGCTGTTTTTTCAGGCTGGTTTTAACACAGGATTAAGACAGAAAAACAGCTACAAGATGCTTCTGCATTGAGGCTGCCTCCTGGAGGTGCAAATCTGCTGCCTTTAGAGATACAACTCAGATGCAAACATCCTCTACAGGCTGGGCAATGGGAAAGTCTTCAGCTTCCGGCTCTGATCCCCACTGATTCTCCTGGCAGTGCAGAGCCAGAGCTGCTCCCTAGAACTTTCTGGTGAACCTGCAGACTTGGCTACACTTCCCATCATATTGCAATGTTCTTTCAACCTCAGCTTTTGATTTGAACTTTTCACGTACTGGGAGAATGCATTGTGAATGTGACTTCAGCTGTAAACTGGAGGACTAGGATCACAGAGCACTTTGGTATTTTAGTTCTCTTTTGCTGATTGCCCTAAGGAAGTGAAGTATGCATTGGTGAGATATTTTGTTGCACTGTTGATTTAAGTTTTCAGTCAATTTCTTTTCACACCATGTTTGATTAGTTGCCTTTATTCTCTTTTTTCTTCTCCTTGACTGGTACCGCCTAAACAGGCTGAGGGCTCACAAGACTTCTGTGGGTAGATTCAGTGTCCACTGCAGGTACATCACTGTGTGTGAGCACAGACTTATGTGTTTGATTAAGCTTTTTTTTTTTT
>VWZN01015879.1:635544-646869 GCA_013396955.1 Regulus satrapa | reverse complement strand
TTTTTTTTTTTTTTGGTGGGTGAGTTGTACTTTAGACATCAAAGTGAACAGTAAAAGTAAATATAAAGGCCAATATAACTTAGGGCATTATTGTTTTGTCCAAATATTATTCAGTAATTGATAGGGTGTAAATCAAGTTGGTGACATATGTTTGTTAGTTTTTTCAGTCATGGCATATCGGGGACTGCAAATATAAAGCTCCATTAAAATGCAAAATTTGAATAAGAACAGATTTTATTAAAGTAATTTTAATAGTACTGTAGCCAGACCCTTGAGGAAAAGGTAAGGGAAGAAACTTAGCTCTTTCATGCTCTAATTCTATATTCTGATCTTTATACAGTGAAGTTTGTTTCTGACATGTCTTCTCAATATTTATCCCATTCACTTTCTCACTTTGGAGAGGTATGTTAGGCCTAGAAATTTGCATGAGATCTTGAGGTACTTGTCCTGTGAAAAATCTCTCCTGCACTAGAAATATTTACTATTTATGACAAGTGCCATCTGCCACTGTGAAGAGCTGAAATGTCTATGATCTGAGCTTTCAAAAATACTTCTTTTTCTTGGTGGCATTAAATTAATTAGCCTTAGCAGAACAAATCAACTAATTTGATTTGTTTAGGTTTCTAGTTTCTAGTTACTTAAGGAAAAACTGATGAAACCCAATACATTAAGATGATGCATTATATCAATGTATAGAGATGTCTGTGTTCGTTAGGAGGTGGCACTCGTACTGTCAAAATAATGAAAAGCTCCTGAACAGTTAATCTGGAAAACATTAATGGTGTGGTAGAAAGAAAAGATGAACACACAGTGAGACAACACTTCTCTTTGAGTGGTGTAAAGAAAGAGATGGGATAAAATCTATATTCTGTGGACAGGACTTGGAGCAGACCTGCTGCAGAGCTGCTCTGTGGCTTACTGGGGATGGGAATTGACACCAGAGCTGGAACCAGCATCAGAACATCATCATCACTTATCCAGAGCCAGTTCCCATCTAGTGAGATGACCAAACAGGCAATGTGTTGAGAATGTGTCTGTTGATCCAGGATTGAGTTGGTCCATCCTGTAGCTTTTCTGCCTGGGGTGTCTCTAACAACACTTGGAGTAAATCTCAGCCCAAAGAAATTAACTCTGAGTTTAAACACAGAAAAATGGAAATAATAATCAGCATTGGCACAAAGATTACAGTGGCAGAAAACTGAGCCTAAAGATTCTTAATGATATACTTTTTGAAAAACATATTGCTCTCCTTTACAGCTTAATTTCCCTCTCCCTCTCTTTTATGACTTTACACAGCTCATAATCTAATTTTAATTTTGAGATTTGCAAAATTTCCAGGTTTCCCATTCCACAGTTTGATAGTAAGTGCTTATTTTAAATGCACATTAGAAGAGCTTGGTTCTGTGTTAAGGTATTAATTAACTTTGGTGCTCTCCACCTCCTTGTAAGTCACCATGCCAGCCTGCCATAGAACCAGAGAAAACAAGGAACTACCTAATCTAAAAGGCAGCACTGGCACAGGGACAAGTATTTGGACTGATCATAAATGCATTCAGGCTGCAAATGAATAAAAATATTTCTATGTGTTTTGAGCACTTTTATGGGGGAAGAAAATGTAATTGTCCATAAGAGGTAAATTTCTGGTTTTGTGAGAAGAATTGTAAGATGTGGTGTGTGAAGACAACTGGAAGCGGTGACCCTCAGAAGGTTTGCATGCCATCTCTGTGGAACAGGCATGCCTAAAACCAACAGATGACAAGTTTGTGTCAGATCAGACAAACTCGCATCTCTCACTGTCCCCATTTTCCCAACCAACCTTCCTGAGATTGGAGTAAAATCTGTGGCAGTCTAGCCACCATGTCATAGCAAAGTGCACCATCTGTTAGCCAGAGAAAAATTATCCTGGCTTTCTATGAAATACACATAACAATTAACTGCTACTACCTTGATTTCCACCGGGAGCTCTTCATATGCCTAGCATGCCCCCCAGGCAGTGGTGACTTATGTTCTGCAGTTTGCAGGCCTCTAGAATGCACTGCACTCTGTGTATTCATCTGCAATTCTCTGTAATTCATCTTTGTGAGGAGTGCTGGGTGGAGTTTTGGTCTCCATGGTAAGATTATGCATACAGAACAAAATATTTCCATCAGTTGTGATGCTCCTTTTAGCTACCACTTCCATCTGGGGTGGCTGATGGTCACAGGGGTCCTTGACACAATATTTTCTCAACTATATAGTTCTAAGCTGACTGTCAGACCTCAGAATTGTACCCAGCTCTGCAGGAAATAAATGGTTGTTGTAGAAGTCAATATGAATTTTGCTTTGCTGCTATACTAAGGAGGAGAACCTCAGGTACAGCCATAATGCTAAAGAAAACATCTGTGGAAAAAAAAAAAGGTGTGGAAAGGGCCTCTAGAAATTAGGAAGAAGATTCTGAGAATTGTCTCTTTGAACAGGAGGGATACCCTGAATCGTGCCTGGTTTTTGAGTTTGGTCTCCATGGAAAAATAGAAGCACAGTTAAGCTCTTTGGAGATAACTGGGAAATCTTGGAGTGTTCTAAATAGATTCTCAGCTAACAGCTTGATCTGTGACAGTTAATCCAGAGAAGACTGGAAACTTGTAGATCAGGCTAGAAAGGATGTGCAGAGTGAGTGACTATATATACCTTTAGGTATGTGTATATAGGAATTTGTTAGATATGTGTTTGCTAAGGTTTGTTCAGAAGCGTTAATAGACCTGTAACATACATAGAAACAGTAGAGTCTCTACCTGTTTTCTGAAATTAACTGTGTATTTGTCCCTTAGATTCAGAACCTGGGCTGAATTTTTTCAGTTTTCAATTCATCAGAGGATTTTTACCTAGCCTGTTCTTATGACTTTTGATATCCTGGTGTAAAGTCAAAGCATACAAGGATGTTGTGCACTTGGTCAGCTGGTAATATAGTATATGTAAAATTCTTTACTTGTATTTGGGCTGTTAGAGGGTGAAATTTCATCACCCATGCCTCCACATTCAAAGCTACAAATAGCATAACTATCATAGAAGGAACTGCAGAACTATTTTGAAAAACTGCAGGAAGACACAGTGGTGTCCACTGAAGTTCTGGAGGGGGCTGCTGGGCTGTCATTTCAGTTATCTCCAAAATGCAATCTGTACACAGCACTAAGCAACCATGAAAACTTCTGTTGCTGCAGTAAAGTAATCTGTGGCTACATATTTTTGCAAGACAAGAGAGTTTTCTTAAGTGCATTTTCTGATTGTTCTGATTAGGAGAAACAAGGCTGTCAAGTCCATGTAGACAATTTCTCTTTTCTGTTGCAGCATTAAAAATGGTGTTATAATTTTGGCAAATCCTGCAAGCTGGTGAAGAAACCCTAAGAGTTTTCCATTAGGATTAAGACAGCAGTTTGCTGCCTATCTCTGCTCTTTAGTGATGTTTATCTGTTAAAGATGTTGAGGGTTCTGCTTTGATATGAGATAAGGATCTTAGCTCACTAAAAGAGAAGTAAAACTGTTCATCTTTACGCTACACCTTAGAATATTTGTTCCCACGACTCATTCAGGGAATCAGTTAAAAATGGCTAAAAATCAAGTAGGCTGGATTGTAAACAAAGGCTCTGTAATCACCTGTTCAAAATCTGCAGAACAGTTCCCCAGTTAATGTAACTTTTCATGCAGCTGATGGCCCTGTATGTTAAGATGATTTTCATGGAAAAGGCCATGCTAGGCAGGGATGCATCTGACTAATTGTTGTTTCCTGCTCATTTTTATCTGCATTTATTTATTATTATATTTCCATAGACCTGAAGATTTTTGCAAATGTTAATGCATCCAACTGTACGCTGAAATACATAGCTGAAAAAATTACTGCTATGAAGTAGAGGACCAAGCTGGGAAAGAAAGAATGTAGATGACTGGATTTAACACTACATAGAACATGAATTGAAGGCTGGAAAAATGCAGTTCTGACCATTGGTTTTGTCTGATAATTGCAACATTTTATTTCCATAGCTTCCTTCATGAGGATAATTTGTCTTGAAAATATTTTAAATTTTTCTGCCCTATCTTTTTTGCTTCTTATTAACACAATTTTCATATTATATGCACTTTTTCCTATTTACTCCATGCGTTGTTATATAAAGATTTTCTAGTCCTCTTCTATTCATTTGCATGGTTTTTTAGGCCTTCTGCTGGTGTAAAATATTTTCAAATATGTTAAGAATTCTTTATCCTTTATTGATTTTTATGCACTACTTCCCTTGTCTCCAAGCCTCTCCAAATTCTCTTCATTTAAATCTGTTGTCCAGTTCTAAGACTTGACAAAGTAAAGTGTATTTCTCTTTTCATGTGGGCACACGTCAATTATTAATGCTAATGGAAATTAGGTGTATGCTGAGACTAGAGCCTGAGACTAGAGACCCTTAAAAAGTAACCTTTTCTTCTCTTCTACTCAAGAAGTTCTGGAAATTTTAACAGTTAAAAAAAAAAAAAAAAAAAGTGAAAAGGATAAATGAACAGAGTTTAACTCTTTTATATAATTGTTTTTCTTGTATTTTTTCCACTAAGAACATAAAAAATTGAGTATTTTCATTTTTTGGTATTATTTCCTTTATATTCCTTAAATAACAACAGAAGGGGATAGCAGCATACACCAAGATTTCTCAGGCTGGTTTTTTTTTGTTTGTTTGGTTTTGTTTTTTTTTTTTTTTGAGTAATTTATTTTGTATGCAGTAATTTCTGGGGTGAATAACAATACATTGCTCAGTAAATATGGACATTATTATCTTTTTCCTGTTCACCAGTAATCAGTTTGGCTCCAAAGATTACACATGTAATTTCTCAACAGCTAAAAGTCCTTGGTTTGCTCTCAGATATCAGGCCATGTGTTTTAGTAGGCTGTAGAAGTTTTGTCTCATCTCTTTCGTTTCACCACTGAGATTTATTGGTAAATTTTCTTAATGCTGCATTATCAACTATATTTTGAAACAAGGACTTCATGTAATAAGATTTTGTTACATTTGTAGATGCAGACTCCTTTTATGGTTAAAATGTTCAAGTTTTTGTGGTTAGGAGTGTGTCCATCTGGTTTATGTTTAAATCCTTTCCCTGATTGCTCTGCAAAATGCTGAGCATGCCCTCCTCAAAAATCAGGCCCATGTCTCGAAAGGTGTGCTATAAGGATCACACTTTTTAATGTTATGATAACAGAAGAATAAAAAATGAAGTATCATAGTTAGAGAATTGGCTTGGAAACAGCAGAAATCTGTGTCTCGCATGTTGTTATCATGTAGAGTATGGTCCTGACTCTGAGGCAAAGTTCTTCGTATCCCAAGACCCATCTTCAAGGCCATCTTGTCCTTCATCCCTCAGATGCAGCTGCCCGTATAAATGCCCTGCCTCCTAAAGGCAGTGGGAGCAGAGTCTGGTCTGGAGCTCAAGATGGGGGAGTGCTGCTGGCAGATGTGCATGTGAGCTTTGCTGTTCTCATGCAGGGAGCATTCCCACAGAGAGCCCTGCTTACCTGGATAGATGCAAAGTTTTCAGCCCTGAGCAGGAAAGTCTCAGATCCAGTGCCATTGGTGAAGTTAGGGAGATGTGGCTGAAGGTCTGATTTTGGTGCCTGTTGCATGGCAGACTTTGAAATGCTGATGTTCCTGAATCCCAGGCTAATAGCCCAGGGTGCTCTTTGTTATGGGGCTGTTCCCTGGTTTTCTGCCACTGGAGAAATTAGTGATTTTCTGTGTCCAAGGAGCCCTGACTTTGTAGCACTGTTGTAGAAAGGAAAGAGGATTTTATTGCAGGTCAGTATTTGCACATGATGCTTCCTCTGACTGTTGAGATGGGATCATACCTTCAGCTTCTACCTTGGTGGAGCTGCAGGGTGTGGGTTCTGGTTTTTGCATCTGTGGTGGATCTTTCGTGACCTCAAGTCAGTGACTGGAGAAACTTGCTGGTGCAAATATCAGCAGTGGATCTTCATGGTAGGGAGGCAAACAAATCCTACTGGTGGAACAGCATTGCAATGTAAGTTCATTTAAAATCATGTGCTTTGTTTACACCAGTCTCTTTTAAAATATATGCTTAGTAAAAGGAGGGAAGGAAGAAGTGGTACAGTAAATGAAGCCAAGATATTGCACTTAGGTAAACAGGTGTCATATTTTAGGGCAGATATTGACTTACATGTATTATACGTCACTGATCTTGCTCCTTGATCACACAATCTGTGCTAATTGACACAAATATATTTCCTGTAAGTTAACTCAGAAAGCATTTGTCATGGTTAAGTTCATGGTAACACACAACAGTTGGTAAGAATAGCAGCCTAATGATTTCCGCTTTGATAGTGCAGTGACATTTCATGTGTATTTAATAACAGAATTTTGGTCCCTATCAAAAAGAAATTTAGCAGATTTATTAGTTTGAAGAAGGATGTTAAATAATTTTCTTAGACTGCTCAGTACAAATCACTTGGAGGCTATGTAGAAGTCTCTCCTAGCACTGATAGCAACATGAAGAATCACACATTGTTTTGAAAAAGTGTTAAAATTCCCGGAAAATTCTGTGAATCTTTGGGTGAAGCAGTAAAAATATCTCGTATCTGTTAATCTTGTTCCCTCACTTACCCTGCTGTAGCGAACTGTCGAAGGTTATGTAAGAACAAGGCAACTTTCCTTAAAAACCACCAGAACTTTCAGTGAACATGCTGGAGATCAGAGCTTGCCTACTGAATCAGCTCTTCCGTTCAGGTTTTACAGCTTGTGCTTTTTTCTTCTTATTTATTGGCTCAGTGAGGAAATAAAATGAAGATAAAGCAGCCTCACCTTTTTTGTGCTGCACTGTGCCCATTTCTGGACACTTTGGGTTTACCTTCCGGTTGCTCCTGCACCAGTCTTGCAAATGAAAGGTTTATTAAAACCACTGGTGTAAACCTCTAGGGCAAACAGCTGAAGTGCAAATATGTTGCTACATTTTGACATCCCAAAATTTTCTAATCACAACAGAATTGTGGTTTTTCTGGTTTAGTGGCACACCTCTGCACAGCCCACCAGAGGGTTCAATCAGGGGAAAAACCTGGATTTATTTGTACTGCTGCACTTGTAAAAAGTCCAGTGAACTAGAAACCACTTCTGTATTTCCACTTGCCTGAGTTACATTATTTCAGAAAAGAGCAAGAGACAAGGGAACTTTTATGTGTGTGAAATGTGGCAGGTTACAGTCATGTTTTCCTTGTAGGCATTTGCAGCTAAGATGAGCTGAGATTATCCACAAATCTCATTTCCCTTGTCTCAGGCAATATCAAGAGCCTCCTAACAGGATTACAAGGACTTTGATCTGTCTGCTGTGCTGACTGCTGACCATGTGGCACTGCTGCATGGCAAGAAGGATAAGAGAAGCTGTTCTGCCTGGCACAGCGCATGCTCTGGCCTTTCTGCCTCACAGTGCTGCTTTTCCTTATCTTAGATAACACTCCATGGGCAGAAAATTTGTCAGCTGACCTTTTTGTTGGCCAAACTCCTTCTTTCCCTATAAAAACTGATTTCAATAATTTTTCTAAAAGGACACCAAGCTTGTCTTCCAGAGAAGACTCTGCAGCTTCAGGTGTTTGTTAAGCAGTCCAGATCAAGATAGTAAAGTCATGGTAAAATCTTCATCTAGCAAAAGCTGTGGAAGTTGCATGAAACATTCTCTGGAACTACAGAGTCCCTTTAATTTCCAGTAGACTTTAACTTGCCCCTGTAAAAATCAGATTTTTTTTCTCTTCATAAAACCTTTAACAAGCTTTAGTAAGTGCCTGATAATAAAAGTGACCTGACACCATAACTAGACATCCTTGTCCAGACCAGAACCATTTAGTCCCGCTCAGTGGGTATGAGAAAAAGGAGAGACAGTCTTTCACATGAAAATAACTGAGCATGTTCACTGTGAACATAAGCAAAAAATAGGTGTGAGTACTTGAGAGAAGTAGTAATGAATAGTAAGTGTGTGAGAAATAAAAGGGAACAAGGGGAAATTGCCTGATGGTCATCAGTGTCATCAGTGTCATCTTATCTTAGGAGTGAAATGATGTGGAGGAATACTCTTGGGAGGATATCCATGCAATGCAGACAGATTCTCAAGCTTTAGCCAAAGCAGCTACTGCTTCTGCAGCAGTACCACAGATTTGGGATGTCAAAGTAAGATTCAGGCCCATGCTTGACCAGAGCACAGCCCTAGGTCCCATCACCAGACATAGGGAGATGATGTGGTGACTCCAAAATGTGTGTGTGTTGGTGCATTCACATTCTAGTCCTCCAATCATTCCTTACTTGATTTTCTTCTTGTCTTGTCTCAGTTACTCTGGGATCTGCAATGTCCCAGCCTCCGTTGCTCCTGCAGGGACAGCACTGTACTCAGATCTTTATGGTGTCCCAGCCCAGTGATGGAGGGTTTGTGAGGAGTAGGGTGGGAGTCAAGCCAAACACTCATGTTAGGGATTTCTTTTGTAGAGGGGCTGTGAGCTTCAGGACTTGCTTCTATGTTTCTGAGCTTTCATAAATTGGAATGAGCCAGAAGATGGTTGCAATTCTCACTTATATCATGCCAATAAATTAGAAGATTTTTTATAAGCAACAATCATATATACCATTTCAACCTTTTTGAAAAAAAGAAGGGGGAAAGAAGAACATTCCTTGTTATTAAGTGACAGTGATTTTATTTAGCTAGTACTGTTCAATAATTTAAATTTTCCTTTACTATGCTACAGAATTGTGAATTTCTTGTCATTTTTATTCACCTGATTTCTGGAGAAGGACATCAGGATGTTTCAAGACATTGACCTTGTGAATATTTCTCTAACTCACCCTGAAAGTGAAGATCATTTCCAGAACAGATGTTAGATTGGTCCTGTAGAAATCTTGGAAGTGTTTTACTCTTTGCAAGCAGTGCTGTGAGGAGTAAAATGAGAGTTTAGAAAACACTATATATCAATTTTATAATTTTTCATTTATGTAAACTAGATATTTTCACTTTCCTCATTAAAATTTGACTATAGAGGGGAATCTGAACCTAAGTTTTAAAAAGGCCCCACTATAAAATTTGAATCTGTGGCTGACTTCAAAGTTTTTTTCATTTAGGTTTTTTTCTTTTTCACATGTTCTGTGCTAGAGAAAATATTGTCTACATCCAAAGATATGAAATTACAGTAATTCAGTCTTTATATACTCTGTTGAACCCACTATTGCTGTGTTTTGTATGTATAAACCATAACTTTTTACTTATAGCAGCTTAAAAAATTCAGCTGTTTTCTAAAATTTAGCTCAAAATTTATCACAGAAAATCTTGCATTAAACAGACAGGCTGTGCTGTCACATGGACTTGGAATGCATTAAAATCCAGAATAATTTTAAAGCTTCAAATATTACACTCTTAAGCTTCTACTTCAATGGATTTCTTGAGGAATTCAATGTGAAAACTAGCCTTTAAGAATGTGAAAAGTTAATGTTTCTGCTAAAAGGAAGTTTTATTAGGTGCTGCTGTTTTGCTCATCATGCCATTAGCATATTAATAGCTATGTGTTTTAAGAACAGTTTGTATGGTACAAAATAATGTGAGAAATTAAATACAGTGGATTCTCTGTCTTCCTAGCTCTAGGTAGCTGTAGCATGTGACCTAATTTTTGGTCCATGGCTAAAAAATACCCTATCCTTAAAATATAGAGGTTACCTCAAATAACCCATCCTTACACAGAGTTATATTGCTGGCTTTCCAAATCATACAAATTACTCTGAAGTGAAAACCGCAATGGAAACAGTCCAAAATCACATTCTTGGCTCAGCTCATCATACCCTATGTTATTTGCCAGCTCCCTTTTCCATGAGCTTTTAGGATCACTTATCGCAGTGTTTCTGTGTGTCACATTAAACACTCAAACCAATGTTATCTTCTTCATGTCCATTAATTGCTGCTATCAAGATACAGTAGCAAGAAGGAACAAAATATTGAAATCAAATGGCACAAAAATAGCTTGAGCTTCTTTATTATGTAGGAAGTGGCAGGTTTTATTGTGTTTATAGTTGCTCCTTGTAGTAAACATGATAATTCAGTACTTGGAAAATAATTAAGGTAATCAAAAGATGGAAAACATCTTTGGGATGTGCCACAAGCTGTTTTCTTGTTGCTCAGAGCTTCAACCAATCACTCATGAATTTCTGGGTTTTTAAACTGAGTTTGTGGGGGGTATTTCTTGAAAAGGGATTTCAATGCAAGACAACATATAAATAATCAGAGTATCTGATCTGCACTAGGCATATTTCAGGAGAAGGAATGTCAAGGAAAAAGAGATATAGTTCAAAATGTCTACATGCATGTAGCCCTGGTAGATGGTAATTCTGCAACGTACGTTCTGCAGTATATGTTTTTCTGTTCAGTGTCCCATTAAAAAGATTGATTGCTCCATAATGACTTGGTTAGAAGAATCTAGGCTCAGCACCCACTATTTGAGAGGTGAAGGCCAAGGTGGAAAAAAATTACTCTATAAAGAGGAGAATAAAGGGACATATAAAAACCTGCCTGAATATCATGGAGAAACTTTCTGATATGTTCAGTTGAGAGCATTCATACTGCTTAACACACTTAGAAGAAGTTAAGGATCAGATTATGATATTCTGCTGTACCTGACATGTCCCATGAGTCTTCTAACAAAACTATTAAAATCCAGTTGGATTAGGAAAAGAGAATGTTATTCTGTAAAGGTAAGTGTATCATAATGTTACTATTACATGATACAGAATGAAAGAATTTTTCCTAGAGTACTTTGGAACAGATACATTATTACTGTTGTTCACTATACCCAGACAAAGTAGAGCTGAATTATAAGGACAACTACTTCCCCCTGTAGAGGCAGGCAATATAATTCCAAATTCTGAAAAATGATGCAGCTACATGTTTAATCCTGGTGTTTGAGTTCCTCTTTATTCGGACAGATAAGTTGGTGATTTCAGCCTTGAGTGTATCAGCTTGCAGTGCACTTTGTTCTGAGACTGCTCCTGCTTCAGGCTAATGATCCATCAGTAGCTTCAGGAATGGACTAAAACTATGCTGGCAAGTGCTGCCATGCTCATCCCAGGCTTACTGCAGCCTTTTTGTATCATGCACTCATGGATATTTGTACTGCCACAAACATTTGGATGATGACAACTCTCCACAATTTTTTAGTCTTGTTTAAATATGGTTATTCATTCATATGTAAGAATTATTTGCTATTAAATTATTAATTAAAAGATTTCAAATATGTAGCCTGGAATAAACCCCCCCTCGCCAAAAAAAAAAAAAAAAAAAAAAAAA
>VWZN01015879.1:624441-635482 GCA_013396955.1 Regulus satrapa | reverse complement strand
AAAGAAGCTAGGATGTGAATGACTGGTTACACAGCATAAATAGAAAGTGGGAAAGAGTCCAAGTAAATATTTCTCAAATTCTTTGCATAAAGTTTGTTCATCTACAGCCCTTTCCCATAGCCCAGTGAAGTAAACGAGAGTCTGGGGCTTTGGCTCAGGCACTTCAATTGTCTGTCCTACAATTACAATAACAAACACAGCAGTATTCTGTTTGCAAACAGCTGGTAATTTGAAAAAGGGCTGAAGTTGTCAGCAAATTTATTTGTCAGCACTGATTTGACCAGTTGTACACATTACCTTAAATGACATTTCTTCCCTTCCATGAGGAATGTGGAATCTGTGTCCAACGAGTTTCCTCGGTGGCTGTCATGCAGTGAGCATGGCAATCTGTGGTGTGTACCCTTTGCATGTTAAATACCCTGCAGCACTTGCTGCTTATTATACGGGATGAATAGGCTGTTTTCCAATTCATTTGTCAAAAAACAGTCCTGGTAATTCAGTAGACATATTTGTGACAAGTGGATTCAGGCAGCTCTGTCCAATTTCAGATTTTCCTATTGATAACAGTAAAATGTTCCCTCTTGGCAGGAGGATGATGGCACTTGTAGAAGAAAAATATACCTTCATCCAAGCTATAATTTTGTTTTGTTTTGGGGTTTTTTGTTGGTGGTTTTTTTTTTTTTTTTTGAGTTTTGTTTTGGTTTTATTTAAGGTTAAGAAACATCCTAGTGCACAGTTCTCTAAAACAAATCAAGTCTGTGTAGTAGTCACTGATGCTCACGGAAGAGTTGATTGAATTACCCTACGTTTTTACAAGCTTTTTAGAAGCCCATATATCTCCCCTGAACTTATCTGCATTTCCAAAGGTCCCTCTGCCTGAGACCTGCACTGAATCCCTGGCTGCAGCATAACCCTCCAGTGCGATAGCACAGAGGCTTTTTTGCCTGTGTGATGTAAGTGCTGCTGTTCTTGTGCTTTCTCATATTTCCCTTTCAAGTTTGCAAGAGCCAGCAGCTATCACATCAGCTCATGGCCATTCTCCTATTTTCCACACTCTGTATGTGGATACCTTCCTTCTTTTTTCTCCAGTTTTTTTTTTCTAGGAAAGTAGATGAAAAATACAAACTCTAGTCACCAGTCAGGTTTGTGAGCTGAGACAGGGTTATTGGTCTGAAGTTTGTATGTTCTTATTTATGACTTGTGGTTTGTCCACAGGTACTGATAGTAGATGTTCATGGATGACTTGTTAATCATGTCTTGTTTATATTGATTTGTTTGTTGTTCTGGGGTTTTATCCACTCTATATTTCCATCTACCCCATCCATGTTGCTTTCTGTTCTTTTTGCCTGCTTGCTGTATTCATCTCTGAGCAGGTGCCTCTACAGCCTGGGCATGCTCTATTTAAAAAATATGTTGGCAAGCTGTTCCATCTAAAATTGCCTGTTTCTTTCTGTGGCCTACAGATAGGAGTGAAGGCAGGAGTCACTGGTGGTGTGTCTCATGCTTCTGTTACTCAGGAATTTGTAAAGTTAGGAAATGCTATTGGTACTGCCATTGGCATATGAAGAAAAATGAAAGCATAAAAGTGAATGAATAAAGTTTTTTGTGAAGCAAAGCAAAAATATGGATGATACAAGAGCAGTTTTGTTGGAAATTATTGTTGTTCCCTGTAGCAGAGGGAAACACAGTGAGTAAAAAGCTTTTATTTCTCCTAATCTCAGACAGATCCAGATTTGGACTCCTTTGGTTATATAGGAAAATAATGGATTGGAGATGAATTGTGCTACTCTCCACTGCACTCATAGGGTGAACACATGCATAAAAGGCTTCATGAGATTGAATCCTCTCCTGTATTTCATACTTACACTATTGTCACTCCTTGATTGTAGCAGCTGCCATGGTTTATTGCACATTCTCATTGCTATAGTTCCTTTTCCCTGGCTTTTCAAATTGTGGCCATGCAGGTTGATAGGGAATTTTGGCTTTACAGCATTCCCATAATGGACTGAATAATCTGCAATCACCCAAGGAAGTGAATGTCCTACATTAATGTATAGGCAGGGGGTCTGTGAAAACATTACTGGTTTTGCAAGCAGGAATTTTGCAGTCATCAGGTTAATCAGCAGTTGATGAAATGAAATGGTGAAGTGCAGAAATATCAGTAATTCATATGATGCATAACAATTAGGAAAATAGCCCATGGGATGCATGTTTGATCAGTTGGGATGATGGCACTGTTGATACATTACCAGTCTAGTGGAAGGAATTCTGTCTCTTGTGTGTCTTTTTCATATCCCTAACATTGGGTGCTTTACTTCATGCTCTTTGCTTGTTGTTTGTAGGCTTCTGTCTGGGCTGTTAAAGATGATATCTTACATTGGCAAACTTTTCATTATCTTTGGCCACTTATCCATGATCTAGAGTGCAGCCTGGCTCCCCACAAACACCCTTCCCAGTATCCTAAAAACACAAATCCTAAAGTGAAGTGGGAAACCAAGTAGAGGGAAAGTAAAGGGAAGTGGAAAACCTAGAGTCAAAATTCTCTCATCTCTACATATATCCCTTTATCACAAATGGAAGATGGTTGAATATTATTCTACCAGTGATCGTCATGTCAAGGCTAGAAATATTCTATCCACAGGGAGCCAGTGGATGCTATGCTTTTTAAAATATTCTATATGCATGATAAGACTTTCTTCTCTGTTGGCTTGCTAATCGTTTTGACTATTTCTTTTGAAGTAAGAAACAGATGGCAGCATTCACTGTAATAAATGCAGCAAAACATGCCAGCCAATTAGGGATGTTTCAACTGACTGAAAACCTGGATCCTTTTCCAATATTTTGGTGATTTTTCCCTCCCTCTGTATGTCTAGAAGATTTTTTTATTTATCATTTGTTTAATAGAATAATAAAATTAGAGATTAAAGGAATCTGACATCATTAAATCTCTAGTAATGAACCTAAGAACAGAGAGTTGAAATACAATTTATGGATTCTGTTGTTTTCCAAAACTTTTTTATCTGGCAGAAGATGAAAAAAACCCAAATCAAGTACCCTTGTTAATGTGAACCCCACCCCTCACTTGAAGGACCAGTATAAACTATATCTGTATATGATCCTAAAATATTTACTATTTTTTCAAACTCTGCTTCATTCAAAAAGTTAATTTTCAAATACTGTAGCATTCAAATACCTCTTTCATTAATCCTTACTGTTATGTCCCTGAAATTGTAATTCCAACAGCTCGTTTCTCAGCAAAATTTTGCAGGCAATATCTTCCCTTCTCACTTTCTCATCAGGGAAGGTTATTGTCCTCTCATTTCCTACCAAAATCAGGCAGAGTTTAAGATATTTTAGATCCCTCAGAAAGAGATTCTTCTTTGTCTCATGCTATGAAACTGAAATTAGAGATCTCTGCTGAAAATGCAGGTCAGTACTGATCTGCTCCTTAAGCACTTGTTAATGCTTTTATCCCTTTATGGCAGTCAGTATTAGTGAGACTATAGAAAAAAAAGGGCATTTTGGCTTCTAATAGGTATTTTAGTCCCTGGTTATTTAGGGCTTTGATCAATTTTTTTTTTTTTTAGGTATTTTGCAGTCCTGTCCTTACTTTTCCACTGTTTCACTTCAGGAGTAGATCTGTGGAGATTTCACTGCTTCAGGACTTTCAGTCCAGCTTCTATTTAAAAAAAAAAAAAAAAAAAAAAAATTCTATTTCTTTCTGTTGCAACATTTATATTCTTAAGAGTATACCCTCTAAATATCTACTTTAATACCATTATGTATATTTTTCTACTAATCTTTTGGAATCACTCTTCTTCAATAACTTTTCAATTGTAGTCAATGAGCTTCTAAGGATGTACCTTAAGGCTAAACTGGTGCCACCTATTAGGGGTGATTTAACCTGTGAAAGATGAAATTCTGCTTCAGGCAGTAAAGCAATTTTCAAAGTAGCATATTGGCTTTTATCAGGCTTGCTCTACTCTTCCTAAATGAAGACATTCAGTCTGTTTATGGGTGACTATGGTCACTCTGGGAAGCATTTGGTGGTAGTTAAGGGTAAAATACTGATTGTTCTTCAAAATTAGAAACAACTGGTAGCTCTGCAGTGATGATTTAAATTTCTTTTTTAAAATTCTTTCAAACCACAAAGCCGTGTGTTGTTCAGTGATTGAATGCGTTTGAACTTATGGAACTTTTCATTTAATGCTGCTCTCCATTGTTTTTGGCTAAAGCCCAAGCCTCACATCTTCTAGATGCAGGATGCCTTTCTGCAAACTCCATCCTTTGCTGAAGCCTCAGTGTAACATGAGACCATTCCTGTTTCCCAGCAGGCAGCACATTAAAAGTCTGCCTGGTGACCAGCTGCAAAGACAGGTGTTTTCTGCTCTCATTTTTTCTTCTCCCTTTATTTGGTCTTATAACTTCCCTAACATGCTGTCAAGTCCTGAGTGAAATGAATGATTAAACTTTATAAGCTTGGGAAAAGCTCTGATTCAGACAGTGTGGAGCTGGGGATTTTGGTCCAAAGTTGAGTGTTCTTAACTGCTTGTTTGCCACATTTTCTTTGGGCCAGCAAGAGGCTGAGCCAGACTGGAAATTCAGCTCATAAGGATAACTGCAGGGATCATGGGCATTGAGCATTTATCTTTCCAGGGCACTTAGCACTTAGAGTGCCAAAGTGCAGAGGCTGCAGGAGCCTCTGTGTTTGGATAAGGCACACTCTGCACACCAGTGTTTCCATGTAAAAATCTTGGTGAGCCCTCAGTGCATCCCTCACTGGGATCTATCCCACACCTGTGTTGGGTCTGTCTCGCTGCAGTCACAGGCTGTGTGCCTCTGATGTGTTCACAGGTCTTCAAGAATAAGTAAGGCCTAAGAATGATGTGCAGTGAGATCCAGTCCAAAACTCTGTCTGGTTGCCTGCCCCATTATTGATGAAATGTAACTCTTCCTGCTTTTGTCCCTATTGTACGTTCCCAATGTTCTGTTAAAATCTAATTTAAACCATAGCAACCTCTGCCACAGTCCATTTCTTTGCTTGCCTGTATGGTACCATGTACACCTCTGGTAACACAGAATAACACATTTTAGGAGCAGATTATTTCTCAGGGGACAGCAACTGCTCAAGCAATAAAGAAATGACACCTGGAATTTAAACCCATCCACAGCTTTAACTTTCTGTTTTAAACAGTGAGATCAGCTCAATCCAGTAATGCTCTGCATCACTTAATACAATTCTGGGTAAGATTTAACACTCTATATCAGCTTTGTGGGCCTGTCTCAGCCACCATATCTGGTATTGCAGCCTGGATGACTCACTCCATCCTTGAAATTATCACAGGTAAAACTAATACTAAGACCCTTGGAAAGATATTTTAAAATTTTTGCAGTGGTTATTACAGAGCAGCTCAGCCTTATTATCTGGTATAGGAGTTTGTTACTGTCTACGAGTAGTTAATGATCATCAGCACAGGATGGAAAAGCAACACTGATGTTTTAAAAACTTTTCTCTGACTCATGATTTTTTAAAAAGCATTAGCAAATCAGAGAACTGATATTCTGTAACTTCAATGCAATTACACTTTAGTGATTGATATAATATTTATATTATTAATTTGGTTAGCATAGTAAACACCTAGTATTAGATATGAGGACATTTTAAAATTATAATTTTAAGTGAAACTAATTATGGGAATATTTCTCTAGAAAACGTTTTTTGCAAGTAAGAAATTATCAGTCAAATACTGTGAGGTGGCAGTGACCTCACACAGTAAAATAATGAGTAGTACCGAAGGCACAAACATTATTCACCTATAAAACCCTAACCACTTTCACTTTTTAGCTTTTCATTGCATATCCAAGAAGCATTAAATGAACCGTAAAGTATGTAAAAAAACTTGGCTGATGGGATGATCCTTTAATCCACCAGCTAGTATAACTTCAATTCATACTAGTATTACTCCATTCTAGAAGAGCTTATACAACCTTCTGAATATTTATCAGCATTTTTTATTAAATTAAAAAAATTCTAGTGACTTAGAACATGTAAAAATGCTGATAATTCTAGATTTTATTTCTTTTTCATTTGCCTGTCTTAGGTGAAACCCTCTGACTCTCACTGGGATATTCCATAGGAGTTGAGTAGCTTTGAGTCTATATAATAAAAAATATTTAAAGCAAATACCCTTGCTCACAAAACTGTATCAGGACATCCCATGTGTTAAGCATGAATAGTGATGATGTTGCAGCCAATCTGCTCAGATATTTCTACTACCCCAACCAAAATGCTGTCCTTGACTTAAGAAAATACTATACATAATTTACTGCCTAAAATATCAGCCCTTAGATTTTAGGCAATGGCAGGAGTCCTGCTGGTGTTGCAGGAAAAAAGTGCAATAATTATTGTTGAAAGTTGCTTTAGGTGTCTCATATTATTTGCTTTTAAACTGCAACTGTATCTGGATCCTCTGTTGCTTGAGGCAAAATATATTTCTTGGAGATTACTCTTACAGAAGTCAGGCATTGATAAGCTTACATTTTTGAGTATACCAATCCAGAGATCACTGGAGAGAAATATTCCTTTAAATCATTCTGGATTATTTACCTTTGGTAATGTGTAAAATAGTATAGCCTTACAGATCCTGTTTACTGCAAATAGCCTTCACAGGAAAAGTGTGACCTTGTAACAAAACCCTCTTTCCCCTCTTTTTCTTTGCTCCACATAGGGTAGAGCTGCATTTCCATAATGACACCAGCAAAGCTGCTGTGACACCTGACAGTAGAGCTGTGGTGCTCCCTACTTCTAGTTCAACCCTTGTTTGAAATGTACCACTGCTCTTGTACTTCCATCTTAGTCTGCTTGGGCAAAGCAGATTAGGAATCATTCTTGTGAGAAGCATGTCCACACTGTCCAGGTAAAATGAGGACATGATGGCCAAGGCTCAGAAGAATCAGACCCAAGCCTTGGTTCCGTGGTCCCCAGTTGTGTAGCAGCCACTGCCTGTTTTGGCACAAAAAGAGTTCAGAGCTTCCCCACTCTCTGCTTTCACACCAGCCAGTCAGTGGCTTCAGGTTCACTAATGCAGAATTTCCTTGCTTTGGGAAGTCATTGAAATAGTATTTGCAAATATTACTGTCAGTGTAGTTTTCAAAAACATTAAAAAAATCATCAGTGTTTGTGTTCAGTCAAAATCATGTTAAAACATGAGGAAAAGATGGACTGAAACTGTTGAAGCAACAAGGATTTTTTTTTTTTTAAAGAATTATTACATAGATGCTTTAAACCAGGCTGTTACAGCTAAGTATTGCAAAGGTCTGAAGTGTGGTATTCTTATCAGATTAATATTTCCCATTGAATTGAAATTACTTGTTCAGAATTCCTAGAGATGGATCTCCTAACAGCTGTGGAGTTGATTCTTCAGAGCTGCTAATTGTAGCATGGCTGAGTTTTGCACTAGGGCATCACACAAAATATTTGTCTTATTGGGACAAGTCTGATAATGTTGAGAGAAGTATTTTCTTCCCTGCTTATAATGGTCTGCAGATACCAGGAAAAAAGCAAATCTAGTGAGGATAAGTGACTTCTAGCATTTTTGAATATGTACCTAAAGACCAGAGGTCCCTCAGATGATCTGCTCTTCTTTGTAGCTCTGCAGAAGCTTTGCTCTTTGTTTCCCCTCAAAGAACAGGGAAACTGAATGATCATTAAACAACAATTCCTTCTGGTTTCAGAAGAGATTAGTTGAGCTGAAGAACTGCAGAATTTTTCTAAGCATTGGTTAACCCCATTACGGTGGGTTGTTAGTTTAGTGGGATACAAAAATGCATGAATATGCACTGCTTTGTTCAATATTCCTTTCAAGTTAAGTGTTTATTTCTGAGATTTTGGCTATGGCTTGAGGCTTCTTCCCCTCAGGCTTCAGGATTTAAAATTTTGATTCAGGATCTGGAAGTATTTTGGCAACATTGATACTGACTTTGGGATGAGTTGCTGTACCACAGCAACTGTACTACAGGAAGAAAGTCACATGTCTCTGTGGCCACATACTGAGGCTGGCCCACAGAAGGGCATCTTTTAGCCATTCATCTTAGGCTTCACATTCAGGAATGTGCTCTTGCACAGTAAGATTTTATTTTCACTCTCTCATGTTGGTATGCTGTTGATTTTAGTGGTGTTTCCTCCAGTACTCCTTTGCCTTTTATATGCAGAATTCAGTTCTGATAGACATGGCAAGGTACTAACCTGTAGGGCCTGACATAATTGAGTGAAGAACAGCCAGAGAGAAGGTGAAATTTTTGAGGCACAGCTAATAATATTTGCACCTTTCTTCCCCCACTGGGAAGTCCCTGAAGAGTGCACTTGGCTGTAGAATAAGCCAATGCAGCCTTGAATGGTCTGGCTGAAATTTGTATAAACAGATTTGCCAGAAGGCTAGAAAGTTGTTTCATAGCCCATGACTTGTGAAACATATGGAAAACACTACAAAATTTCAAGCGTGCATGGCCACACTTTCTATACAACAAACCCTGTGAACCTCCTACCCTGCTGTGTTGAGAATTGAGAGCAATGCCAATCTTAAAGATCAGTTTCAACCTCCTGCCTCCTTTGGACCCTCTGATAGCATAAGAACATGGGCATGATCAAAATGCATTGAGGCTGCTATAGTCATGTGTTCCCTGTAGGCACATCCTGTGCTGCACCTGCTGTAATCTTGAGCTCTGCACTAAAAAAGGCCCACTTTTGCTACAGATACAGGTAAATCAGAACAGCCTTGTCTCTGAAAAACACAAGGATGTCTATTTGTGAGTGAAATCCCTAAAAATGAAAAAGAAATAAGCAATCTTCTCTAAAGTACCATCACAGAAGGCATTAGCTAGCAAAGGCAGCAGTGTCAGAAATAGTGACAGAAAATAGATAGCTTCCGAGAAAGTGAAATGTGTTTAAGTTCTTTTAAGTAATAAGGGATTTGCTTTCAGCTCTGTGGGAAATGCAAGACTTGTTAAACATCAGATATGAGCTGAAGCTACAGTAGAATCTGTTTGCATTTCTGTATTTGGATTTCAAACAAAATTCAGAGAGTTTGTAACTAGGGACTTCTATCAACTGTTGTTAATGTGTGTCACCTATATATAAACAGAATCAGAAATAGAACTAAAAAACAAATTTAGTTTCTGCAGATTGACAAGATACTGTGAATAATCCAGAAGTTACGATGTTTACTTCTGTATGTTTTAAGTAGTAGCAGCAAAGGCAAGGGAATAAAAATTTGTGTAACCCTCTTTAATAGCAGGTTAAGTTAAATGGAATTAAACTTGAAGTAGGCTTATGAATATATCCAGACAGTTACTGCAGCTCAGCCACTTCAGAGTAGCTTGAATTCCTTGCATCATATGGCACGTGTAACTTTTTTGTTTTGGGTAGCAGGAAGATGTTGGCTGCACAAATCTCAGGTATCTCAATTTTCACAGGCTAATTTGGTTTCTAGACTCCTCTCTAAAAAAGATAGAATGTGATATTCCTTTATGGAAAATTTGGTTTATAAAGATACTGATGTAGATAGCTCATTGACATTTCTTATTGTGTTTTTCCACACAAACAATGGTCCTCCAAATCTCAACCCTGTACTGCACAAAAGCTGTGCATTGATGGCACCTCTTTCTCTTGAAAGCATTTGTAATTTCATTTTTTGACTGTAAGGAGCACTGATGACATGAAAAACACCAGCTTCTCCAAATTCAGTTCTTACTACAGCATAATAACTATAATCCCATAATCAGATTTATCATGTTTTAATTTGACCAGCTATGTCAGTAGTTTAGAGGGTTTGGCACTAATAAATTGCTTTAGGTTAATGTGAAGTACCTTCAAACCATTGGAGATTTCATAGTGGAAAATGTTTTGCAAAGCTGCATATCCTAAATGGCTGCACTCCAGAGTCTGGAATTCAGATCTCATTTACTGTAAATGACTGGCAACCAGAAGATGTAGAAGTTTTTTTTAAAAAAATACTTAATAGAGTATAGGGGAAAGAGGGCTGTTTTTTCAATTCCTATGTAATGCAAATGGGTTGATTCAAGAAATTAGTTGTAAATAAAGGAAATACTTGTCAGATAGTAACTGGGATATTGTGTATAATATTTGAAAGCAGTACAGTGAGATTCAGCATGTTCTCAAGTAGTGGATATAGAGCTCATTTTGTTGCTTGTGTGTCATTTGGTGATTCCTTTCAGGTGGGATTGGTCGGTGCTGGTCTGAAACCTCAAGTTACAGAAGCCCAATGGGAGGAGAGGAAGAGTTATGTGGATGGTGAGTGCTTTTCAAAGCCCCACATATGGCCCCTAATGGGAGTTATGTGGATGTGGGTGGGCTCTAGCCTACGAGTCTAATGTTCAGCTGGCAAATCAATGCTCATTATCCGTGATCCTCTCTACCCTAAGCCAGCACCTGGGAATCAATCAAGTACCTAAAAAAGAAATTTGGAGTCTAAATATGGACTCTTATTTTCAAAACTATGTATTGACTTAGATAACATCTGTTTGAGCAGACTAAGAGGTACTGTTTAGGTCTGCAAGCTTTCAGTATGCAATTAAAGATACAGTAGCTTCCATCCTAATTTTGGTAACTGACAGTTACAATTATGAACATTAAGAGGAATAATATTTATTGCTATAAAGAAGTTTTTCTTTATTGCTTTGGGGGGAGTTATTTATCCATCTGCTACATCCTGTAGCACTCATTACTTCCCCCATTCATACTGGAACTCCTTCCAGTTTCCTCCAAAGAAAAAGTTTCTATTTTGAGAAGAAAGAAAGCAAGCAAAATAGAGCAGAGAACAAATGATGTCTCTAAATATTAATGAAGGACTTGTAGTAGGTCTTGCCAAATACTGTGGACTAATCAGGCTCTTGATGGGCCACATAGTTCCCATTGCCACAAGTAGTAGACGAAGAAACTTGGATTCTATTTCTGTCCTTGCCATTGACTGGCTGGTGTAACCCTTGGCCAGACATTTAATTCCCTTGTGGTTTTTTTTTTTTT